>JACEFZ010012993.1:0-2500 GCA_014155875.1 Cepaea nemoralis | reverse complement strand
ATAGAAAAGAAGAGTAGAATGTCAGACGGGCCTGCGTGCCCAATTCTAAACCCTTTTGAAATAAAGATTTGTGTTCGTTCGTTCGTTCGTTCGTTCGATGTGGAAGGCAAGGGGAGACCTCCAAATTATCTTCCCCAGACTTCATGAATGATCACATATCAGAGGCAGTGAAGAGGAGCATTGAAGAACATCGTGACGACTGGAAAGATCAAGGGGAAGAGAGACAGAGGCAGACCTGGAGACATGACGCTGTATGGATTTATACTGTGGCAGAGAGGAATATCATCAGTAGATTTGACCCAGAACTCCAAAGACCAAGATATGTGGAGAGTCATGAAAGCCTACACCAGCTGGCAGGGCACTTGAAGATGATGATGATGATGATGATGATGATGATGATGATAGTACATCGTCATTCACTAATACCTTCCTTATGTACAGACAACGCGTAAAAGGCATTTGTTAACACGATATTATTTGCAGAAGTTAATCCTCTCTAGACCGTGTTAGTCTCCTGAGAAAATAGATGATTTCCACCAGACAAACTAATGCGCCCTTGTTTGTTGCGGATGTGTCTTACAGTAAGTAGGTCAATGGTCATTTATGCCAGTCACGCAGAACATTATCTCCCCTGATTTCAATAGATCATCCGATATCAGTCTGAGATTGTCACTTAAGGCTCGTTGTCCTTTATATGTGCACACGAAGCAGTACAGACAGACAGGCAGGCAGGCAGTCAGACAGACAGACATAATTAGGTAGGTTGATAGGCAATGAGACATAATAGCAAATATACGACTAGAAATGCAGAGAGGCCCTCAGATAGACAGCAAATCCGAGAAGTAGACAGTAAGACAGAATGACAGATAAATGGGTAGACAGACAGATACAGAGATAAACGGGCAGACATACGGACACATAATTAGCTAGGTAGATAGATCTGTAGGTAGGCGTGTAAATAGATAATTGGGTGGGTAGACATAGAGACGTGTTCGTAAGTAGGCGCGTATTTGGGTAGGCATACAGACGGGTAGGTGGATAACCAGGCAGATGGACACTCAGGTAGTTACATAGATAGTTAGGTATGTATATACTATAGCTCAATCCATTTAGAAACAAACAGAACATTAAATATATTTGAACTGAGATAGCCATGAATGACGTATTGACAAGTAAATACTGCTTCCAGAATGCCAACAATGAAAGGCTTTTAAGCAGAAACCTTCGATTTTTCAAACTACACCACATCTGTATACATCAGCATCGGTGGAATCTATTTGTAGATACTTACATTAGTTTCCTTTCTATTTCATTATAGACACGATTAATGCAATTTCAAAGGCATGTAACAAAATTACACAGGCTTTCGTTGAACTTCCGGTGCGTGCAAAATGGATGCCCACGTAAAAAATGTACTACCGTAAAGGATTTGACTCACGCGGTTACACACACTCTCTCTCTCTCTCTCTCTCTCTCTCTCTCTCTCTCTCTCTCTCTCTCTCTCTCTCTCTCTCTCTCTCTCTCTCTCTCTCTCTCTCTCTCTCTCTCTCCCATTGATTATGTTTAAAAATTAATTTACAATGTTTGTTCCTATGCACTATGATGAACGAAATGAAATTTGGGAAAAAAATAGGTATATTAAGCTCCTGCAAGAAGAAACTACTAAAAATAAACACGTGCCCCAAAACCTTAAAGGGGATCCGAAAACGCGAAATACAGGTGAAAATCCGAAATCAGAAGCCTCAAAAATATATAAAATGAAAATCAATAAAAAAAAAATAAACCACACACCCGTACAATACGAAACACAGGAGGCCCACGTTTCGATTCTCAGAATCTTTGTCAAGGACAAGAACCAAAAAAAGCAACACAACGAAATACAGAAAAAAAAAAAAAACACTCCCATCCATGTGGGGCAGAAAAAGGGGTTTGCCAGCTGCGAAGGCGCTCGTTGGCTGCAGAGTTTAAGTTTTAAGTTAAGTATAGTGGGTTGCCAGGTGGATTTAAGTAGCCAAAAATATGCGAACAGTCTGCTGTGAAAATATAGGAGGGTAGGGACAGTTAGGTATAAAATTTGGGGGGGGGGGGGAGGACAGCATAGTAATAGATAGTGTAAACAATTGGGGAAAGATGGGACAGTTATACCGTAGCATCCCCAACTATTGATGCCTGCTGGATGGATGCATCCCAGATTGTTGATAAGTGGATTTTAATTTTGACCTGAACGGAACTGTTCGAGTAGCAGGGTTTAATGCGGTGACACATACATCGTCAACCCATTATGGTTTGGGGGAAGAAATGGTTGGGGGCGGTTTTTTCAGCGCCCTGATTGATGTCTCTGAGGTGTTCCTAAAACGGTTTGCAAGACTTCTGCCAAATTTTGGGCAATGTATTTTATGTCACATCGTTTTCAGATAATGACATAAATCAAATTGCGGGATGGAGGTGAAAAAATCTTCAAGGTGAAGGGCCTAGGGAAAGCAAATTTTTTTGGGGGGGT
>JACEFZ010012989.1:15000-19114 GCA_014155875.1 Cepaea nemoralis | reverse complement strand
ACTTTGTTTTGTTCTTGTTCCAATTTTGTTTCATCTAATAACCAACTATGCAAACAGACGAGTTTGTTGACAGTATTTGCTTCAAGTGACGAGCGCGTCTTATTAACAATATAACCAGCAGAGCTGAACAGTCGTTCACATGGAACTGAGGTAGCCGGTATGCACAGAATGGTCTTGGCAAGGAATGCCAATTTTGGATATCAAAGATGTTCATTAAGTTTCCACCATTGTAAAGGGTCAACCGATTTAGTAACTTTCTTATCCATTTCAGACTCAGTTAGCTTAATACTTTCTTCATTTGGTTCACATATAGTTTCATTGCTAATGTCAGTATCATTTGTTGCAGCAGTCTCCATCTGCTCATCATGAACATTAACTGCTATTTGTTGTTCAATAACGTGACCAAGTTCGCTCTTTTGCATCTTTTGACAAACACTTCAGGTATTTCTAGCGTGGGTCAAGTTCTGTTGCAATGTGTAGTATTTAAATACTTGTCATATTAGCTACACGTTCACTGAAGTCATTAATACATGCTGCCTCAAATTTAGCTATGTAGCCCGGATCATCATCGTGTACAGTCATATGCTTTGTCAACGATTATAGCAGTGGCAATACACATCTACATAAAACAAAATCTTGACCGCCAAGCAGGACCGTGGTCTGACAGAATAAGTCCAAAACTTTGACATATTTCGAAATCTTCTCCCAATCTGAACCTGACAGTTTTGGACCTTTGTATTGCTTCTTTTCATCTGACATGTAGACAGTTAATGCTTCTCTGGCCTGTAGAAGACTCTGTAGCATAATAAACATACTGTTTCATCTTGCTGGTACAACCTGCTGTAGCTTACACAATGGTGACTCAGTACAATTTTGCAACTCAGTTGTGTTTGCAGCACTATGTTTAAAATATCCGACAATTTTTCGACATCCGGTTCATTTGTATAAGTGATGGCAAAAATGTTTTCTATTAATCGTAAAAATTAAAAACAATTAATCGTTAAAAATTATTAACGATTAATCGATTAATTAAGTAAGCCCTTTAATTTCGGCCGGGTATACCCGAGTTCGAAACACAGCGATGCTGGTTTTTTCGAAAAAGGTATAGGGGCCGGTCGTTCAGAAAGCAATGGCAAACTACTGAACGTAACACTTGCCTAGTACATCAACAGCAGCTGAAAAAAAAAAAATGCTGGTGTTGACAGCAACGTCCCGTAAGGGATACGCAACATTTTTTTGTTTAAAATTTCGGCAGTACATATTAGTTAGTTAGTTAGTTAGTCGACAGATCATCCTCGTTGCACATCGGACCATTCAGTCCATAAGTGCTCGGATCCCCTCCTCAGCAAATCCCGCAGCGTGTAGCGGCTAACGACGCCAGTTCTGTGTTGGTTTATCAATCTTCTTTGGCTTCCTGCGTAGTGTTCTTGTTTGGCCACCCCTCTTTTAATTTGCTGCTCTCGCAGTCTGGCCATTGTTGTAGATTCACAGTCATCACTTGGTTCTTGCAAAAGTCTCACTTCTCGTAGAGCATTCAGAATGTCAGCCTGGTCCATGGCGCGTCCGCCCTCCACAGTAGCCTCACCTGCGAGCTTGTCAGCCCGCTCATTTCCTTGTACTCCCGCATGCCCTGGCACGAAGATGAAACTAATCTTTGCCAGCCGAGACCGCTTCAGAGGCAGCAACCATTCTCTTCGGATCGACCCCTCCTCTATCCTCTTGATCATGTTCATTGAGTCGCTAAGGAAACAAGCCCTAGTGAATGTCTGTGTCTCGAGCCATGTTATTGCTTTACTTACTGCCATGACTTCCATGGTCAGGCTACTTGTGGTTTCAGTGAAAGCACCAGAGTCCTCCTTCACAATTCTCCCTCCGGCCCGAGCTGTAAAGGCCCATGAGCTTCTCACATGTCGGACGACCGACCCATCTGTGTAGATGACCGCGTCACTGTCTAGCGAATTCTCGAAAATCAACGCTTGTACTTCAGCCTCCACAGCAGCCGGATTTTCTTGTCTGCATTTTCTATCTAGTTGGATGCAAACTGAAAAGGATGTGCAGAAGTCTGTTGGCACTTGCACCCACTCCTCGCCAGGTTCTAAGTCCTCAAGTGAACACACCTGTTGAAGAATGTCTTCGGCTTGACCCATCCACGACCGTCCTCTTTTTAACCTGCTGCCCTTTACCTTCCTAATTTCACTATGCAGTGGATGCTGTGTGTTTGCGTTAATTCTGAGGTAGGCGCGTGCCCTGCAAACTTGCATTCTCTCTTCAATGGTTGGAAAATCAAGAATGTAGCGCATCGCCCTGCATGCTGTATCTCTTGTACATCCAAGAATAATGCGCATAGCTTCATTCTGTATCCTTTCCATCCTTTCTATCTGCTTATGGCTGACAGTCAGGATTGCCATTGCATACTCCAAAACAGACATGACCAGCCCCTCGTACAGAAGACATAGATGGCGCTGCTCACAGTTTGCTGCCGCCATCACCCGCATCGCTGCCAAACCCCGCTTGGCCTTTGTTATCACCTGGTCTATGTGCACATTATAAGCAAGGCTTCGATCAAACCGTATCCCCAGGTAATTCATTGCCTGCGTTCTTTCCACCGTCTCTGAACACAGCATTACAGTTGGTGTTGGATTGTTGACAATATGATTATTCAACGAGAACCAAGTCACTGTTGCCTTTGTTGGGTTGACCATTGCCCCAGCTTCATCACACCAAGTACTTATGCGATTGAGTTCGGTTTGTAGTTCCACAGCAACCTCCTCTCTATCCTTACCCTGACGATACACTAAAACATCATCGGCATATGACAATGTCCTGCCAGGTCCAGTGATCTGCTCACTGGTGATTCTCACTGTGTAGGCGTTGAACAGTACCGGAGATAATGGTGATCCCTGTGGTAGGCCAGGATATATTGTTGTTGGTTCCGAAGTCCAACTGCCACATCTAAAAACTACTTTCCGTTGGAAGAGGGCTGCAGCGATCCAACTAAGGAGGAATGGACTTACGTTTAGTTCAAGAAGCTGAAACATTAAAAAATCCAGTGGTACTCTGTTGTATGCGTCCTCAAGATCAATCGCTGCAGCAACGGTTTAAGTGCCTGAGTGAAAACCTTCATAGACATCGTGGGCAAAGACTGCTGCATTGGTCCAGGTTTCTCTTTTTGGACGGTACCCACCCAGGGTAGGTGGGAAAACACCTTGCCTCTCTAGTTGGCTTGATATTTTCCTGGCAATTACCTTCTCCAGCAGCTTGCCTATTGTATTCTGCATGGTTATAATTCGATATCCCTGAATTTTTTTGTGGTCTTTGTCAGGCTTCGGCAAGGGAATCAGATAGCTGTGTAACCATTCCTCCTTGATGCTAGCACTCCCTATACTGTTGTTGTACATGTCTGCTAGTTTCTCTAGCTCATTGTCGGTACACCTATTTATGTCGTCGTATCTTATGCCATCAGGACCTGGAGCACTGTTTTTTGATCGTCGAAGCACAGCCTTGATTTCTTTCACTGTCACTGTGTCTTCATCCGAAGTGTTCTGGGCCTTGCATCTGTCTGAGGTGACCTCCTTGGCCAGATTCCGGCCTCCCATGTCTGTCTGGTTGCTCTGCTCAAGGTAGCGTTCAAAGAGGGCTTTGCCCTTGTCCTCGTCAGTCTTCTGCCAGATGAGGTCAGCACCTTGGAAGTCAGAAATGCTCTTATTCTTGACTACACCACTCATGCTTTTATGTAGTCGCCAGAACAATTTCAGTGACTTGTCTGTGCTTACTCTTTGACACACCTCTGCCCATTTTTCGCTTTTAACCACCTTGACCAGTTTTTTTTAAATAGCTTACTTTTGTGTGCATCTCTCTTTCTAAGTGCAAGCTGGGACTAGGATGACCAGCTCTGTTCTTCTTGGCATTTTGCCATCTCCTTACAGCACTACGCTTATCCACCCAAGCCTTCTCCACCTCGAAACTCCACCACGGTGGCTGCTCCCAGCTTTTTTTTCCTGCCCTGAAACGTTCTGCGCTTGTCACGTCTTATTTTACTCACCACATCTTGCCCTGTACTGTCATACTGGAACGTCTATACCTTTAGCTTATGCTGCCTGGTTCTGCCTTTCTC
>JACEFZ010012989.1:0-10000 GCA_014155875.1 Cepaea nemoralis | reverse complement strand
TTGGCAAGATTACGCTCAGTAGTTTGCCATTGCATTCTGAGCGGCCGGCTCAGTATCCCGCAAGTCACGAGCGGGGGTCGAACCGCCTCAGCTCTCGCTCCGCTACGAGACTGCGTGATAAACGGGATTACAGAGAGAAAGTGTTGTAACCCCACAGCCAGAGAGACCGGCAGTAGCAGGGCTACGGAACCATATACTACCAGTCCAACATGAGGAAAATGCGAAATGCAAACCGCAACAACAAAGATAAATACCCCAGAGGCCGTAGCGGTTCAATGCTTAACCGCCATGCTGGGGACCGGAAGTCCAAATGTTTTATCGTCTTAAATAGCCAACCCACTTCAATATTCAGCTCTTGAAGTATGGATGCATTTGTTCTTTTCTTTACCAAAGTTTTCATGGTTGTTATGGTTTCTTGGCAAGTCTTGCAGAAGGTAGTTTGCCATTGCTTTCCTTCTGGGCAGTGACTGTACATTTGCCTATCGCCGCAGAGTGCAGACCATAACCAACAACAATCTGTCGGCTGCTTTCACAATCCATCCACCACCTGCTTCCATGGCTTCACGTAACCCTGATTAGGGGGGGGGGGGGGCTAAACGGGTACTCCACCTTGCCCAAGGGTGTCCCGTAGACTAACGGAGGAAAGGAGCGTCTTAATTTTAACGCTTAGTGAACGGAAATCAACGTTATAATACTTGTTCATTTGATTGTGTTTGGTCCAAACCTGAACAGCAAATTTAAAGAGGTGTGGCCAAACAAGAACACTACGCAGGCAGCCAAAGAAGATTGATAAACCAACACAGAACTGGCGTCGTTAGCCGCTACACGCTGCGGGACTTGCTGAGGAGGGGATCCGAGAACTTATGGACTGAGTGGTTCGATGTGCAATGGCGACGAAAGAATGAGGAAAACTAAAAATCTATTTAAAAAAAAAATAAAAATCACACCCGGGTTTGAACCGGGGACCTCTCGATCTGCAGTCGAATGCTCTACCAATGAGCTATATCCCCGCATTTACCCCAAAGTGCCCATCTTAGTTAAGCATGTAATTTCTTTTGCTTGTTCTGTACAAAACTTGTCCTCCATAACAAGTTTTAAAAATTTTTTCTCCAGCCTCAAGTCGTGGCTAGAAATATTGGTTAGAAGACTTATTTAGTGGAATATTCTGTAGAATAGGAACAGGGTCCCAAACTCAGTAGATTTGCACGCCAACAAAACTGCAACTGGAGGGAAAGAGATTCAATCAGTTTTCAGGAATCCGTGTGCAGTCGACTGGTCATAACAACGCCATGCTCGGTGATCTACTCCTGCTTGATATAATCAGCCATAAAGTTAAGAAAGTATAGACGTGTCGTATATTGTTTTTGACGAGCAGTAAACGATTGCTCGTATACCGAAGCATTTGCTGAACCCTCTACTAAAGTCAAGGTTTTTAAATTTTGCTTCTCGTAGAATTCTGCTGATTCGTATTTTTCTTCGTTGTGTTATGCCAACAAATAGGTTCGAGCTTATAAATGATTTTAAATTAAAGAAAGAGGTTTATAGGCTTCAGGGGGAGTCGAACCCTCGACCTTCTGCTTACTAGGCAGACGCTCTAACCAACTGAGCTATGGAGCCACACGTCCCAGCTGGAATATCGTTCCAGCAATTCAGTAAACAATATAAAATAATCCAAACAATGTTTTCCCGTAGATAATTTGAATAACGAAGACAGAAACAATAGATTGCACGATTTATTGCCTGGCATAATTTCGCTGCATCTCTTCTCTCTAACGCTCTAACCAATTGAGCTATGGAGCTGCACGTGTAGATTTTCTGTTCTAGTAATTCAAAAATAAAATTCATCGCGATTTTGATTCTTCAGTAAGGATATTGAACAATATGTGATGTAAGTATTTCAGCCAAAATATAATTCATGTATTCACTTCATTATACACAGCGAAAAGGAAAACTCTAACTTGCACAGGTCGCAGCGACTGCACTAGCCAGGCGGCCTTAATTCCTCAGACTCAAGACCCCGCTGTCCTACACCGCAAGGATAGGCAGTAAATTATAGTTTAAAAAAAAAAAATATATACAGCGAAAAATCGTGCAAAATTGTTTGTGGCTAATGCTCTTGATGGAAGAAAATAAAGAGAAGCAAATAGCTATCTTCACAGATGCAAAGTCAGTAGTCTCTATACTGAATAGCAAAAACAGCACAGAACTAGTCGACCTAAGAGCAGCACTCCATGGTCTATGCCAGAAATCCAAAAAAAGTTATAATACAGTGGATCCCATCACATTGCAGTATACCTGGAAATGAAGAGGCTGACAGACTAGCAAAAGAGGGCGGACGACTACCACAGCCTGACATAGACATAACCTGTAATGACAAAGATGTTTATCTTTATGGCAAAGAGGTTTATAAAAAGCACTTATAGAACCAAATGGGAATCAGAGCATCCAGGCCACCAGAAGGATGATGCATATTACAAACTCGACCGAAGAGAACAAGTGACAATCTTCAGACTACGCACAGGACATAACAGGCTGAAATACCACTTGTTCAATTGTTCAATAAACTAAAGATAGGAGATACCGATGAGTGTAATTGTGGAACTAGTAAAATGACAGCTAAACATTTGCTGCATGAGTGCCCAATATATGCAGAACAGAGAAAGATATTTTGGCCCACACCTGTTTCATTTGAGGACAAGCTCTATGGAGATATCAACAAGCTCAAGTTGACCGCAGCTTACTTTAACTACATACAGGTTGACATTTAAAGGTGCATGAAGACCCAGAGGCATGAAATGAAATATTGCTTGGATAGCAAATCCATTATGTGGAAAGTCCAAATCGAAAGCTCGCTGTGTGGGCTTCATAAAAGGTGGAAAAGTGTCCTAGTGGCACGAAATGGAATATTGCTTGATAGCAAATCCATTACGTGGAAAGTCCGAATCAAAAGCCCATTGTGTGGGCTTCATAAAAGGTGGAAAAGTGTCCTAGTGGCATGAAATGGAATATTGCTTGGATAGCAAATCCATTACGTGGAAAGTCCGAATCGAAAGCTCACTGTGTGGATGTCATCTGCAGACTGCATACTTCTGGTTTCCGGAAGAACAGCCTATGGTGAACGGAAGGCCCAATATACGGAAGTGAGGCTAAGCAGCCATGTGCAGGACGTGACGATTCCTTGGGTGAGCCCAGTACCAGAGCGCTATGTATCGGCTCTGCAAGTATGGAAGCCTCCTTGGATGGCGGGGAATGCCCATGGTCTGCCCCTGCCTTCCCTTGAGGGCTGACCAGGATCTTTGGCTGTTCTATATGGACCAGCTGGGATGGGGGTTAACACCACAACAGTGAGAGTTAAACGTCCTAAGAAACCCCCGGGAAGGTTAACCCGGTCAACAAATGCCCGCAGAAGTCGGATGTGTCGGCCTAACGGCGCAAGAACGCAGCTCTGCTGTAAACAGGCACAACGCAATCACATCCGGAAAAAAACTCCGGATGAACGAAGAAGAAGAAGAAGATACCACAGGCATGTCGGTTACAAAAGCGTCCCAGAGGCATGAAAAGGAATATTGCTTGGATAGCAAGTCCATTACGTGGAAAGTCCGAATCGAAAGCTCACTGTGTGGGCTTCATAAAGGGTGGAAAAAGTGTCCTAGTGGCACGAAATAGATTATTGCTTGGATAGCAAATCCATTACGTGGTAAGTCCGAATCGAAAGCTCACTGTGTGGATGTCAACTGCAGACTGCATTCTTCTGGTTTCCGGAAGAACAGCCTATGGTGAACGGAAGGCCCAATATACTGAAGTGAGGCTAAGCAGCCATGTGCAGGACGTGACGATTCCTTGGGTGAGCCCAGTACCAGAGTGCTATGTGTCGGCTCTGCAATTATGGAAACCTCCTTGGATGGCGGGGAATGCCCATGGTCTGCACCTGCCTTCCCTTGAGGGCTGACCAAGATGTCATTGGCTGTTCTATATGGGCCAGCTGGGATGAGGGATAACATCACAACAGTGGGAGTCAAACGTCCTAAGAAACCCCCGGAAAGGTTAACCCGGTCAACAAATGCCCGCAGAAGTCTGATGTGTCGGCCTAACGGCGCAAGAACACAGCATTGTGGCTTCTGTGTGTAAATTCACATTGTTTTTTAAAGTTACAATTGCCTTGCCTTCCACTATGGTTTTTATCAGAGTATCATGTTTTTTTAATGTGGCCGAAATATTTCACTTCTCTCATTTTTTTTTCTTCCATCAACTCTCTCTTCATTTCCAGTTTTCCTAGAACCTCTGCATGTGATTGTTTTTGTTGCCACGAAATACGACATATTCGTCTGTATATCCACATCTCCAGGGCTTCTAGGCGACTTGTTCAGGCTTCCGCGCCATACAATAGCTTTGAATATACGTAGCATTTGACAATCCTCATTTTTTAATGTGCTATTAATCTCTCTAGATGTTAATACTGATTTCATGCCGTTAAAATCCTACGACATATTAAGCCTCAAATAGGTGTTCGAGCTAATAAAAAAAACAAAACAACAACGATAGGCTCCAGGGGGAGTCGAACCCTCGACCTTCTGCTTACTAGGCAGACGCTCTAACCAACTGAGCTATGGAGCCGCACGCATATTATGTCGTTCAAGTAATTCAGTTTATGATGATGTCATAAACTGAATTACTGGAATGACTAATTGCTAGTGCTGCTCCATAGCTGAGTTGGTTAGAGAGTCTGCCTAGTAAGCAGAAGTTCGAAGGTTCGACTCCCCCTGGAGCCTAGAATTGCTTTGTTTTAATAGCCTGAACACCTATTTGGTGGCTTTTATTCAGTAATAAGTCGGTCTCTCTGGTCTAGGGGTTACTACTCGACTTTCTCCGTATTCCCGTACACTCTCGTCAGTAACATGATGTGTGTGAGAATTGGTAGCGGTTCTCTCCACGTCGGTTACTTATGGGGTATGTGAACCGGTCGCTCAGAAAGCAATGGCAAACTACTGAGCGTAATTTTGCCAAGAAATCAACAATCAGCTGAAAGTTGCTGATGTTGACAGCGATGTCCTGTAAAGGATATGCGGAAAAAAAAAATCTGTAGTAAAATTAATTGTTAGCTATATTGTATTCTTTAGTATGGATCTTGAGAAAGAAACTAATTCCTAAGTGAAAGGTGAAAGCACTAGGGGAAACACATAATGTATATATCTAACGGACTGAGCTATGGAGCCACGCGATAATATGTCGCTCCAGTAATTAAGTATAATAGAATTAGTCTCTTTATATCACTATTTTGGTTCTTCAGTGTGGATATTGAGAATTTGGAATTGAGAAGGAAACTAATCAAAGTCAGTGAAAACACAAGAGGCAGGGGAAACACAAAATGTGTATCTCAATGAAGCAAAAATACTGACACAGTTCGATAGCAACCTGCTAAGGAAGATGGAATCAAACACTAAAAAATAGCATTGAGATGTTTTAGATTGTGTGTATTATATATTAGAATGGTTCAGTGAGCTTTTCGGGCGATTTCAGAATCTCCAGTTAACTTGTTTTTGAATTATTTAAACGTAGTTGTACTTTTATGTGCGCTAACAAAAGCATTCTTGATTTACTCACCGCCATTTACTCACTGACACTGTCATTAACTTACTGACACTGACATTCACTCACTGACACTGACATTTAATCAATGACATATACTCACTGACGCTGACATTTACTCACCGATACTGATATTTATTCATTGACATTTACTTACTGACACTGACATTTATTCATTGACATTTACTCACTAACATTTACTCACTGACACTGACATTTACTTACCGACACTGACATTTACTCATTGACATTTAGTCACTGACATTTACAGAGTGACATTTAGAAGAAACGACAAAACCAGATTGACCAAGAGGCAGGTCCATGCAAGCGATTGATCAGCCGCCATTTAGCGGAATAGGAGAGGCAACGCATATCAGAGGGTATCTGCTTCTATTTCTAAGTTCTGCCGAGCCATACCCAAATCAAAACAATGTTTTCCCGTAGTGAATTTGAATAATAAAGACACAAACCATATATAGTACGATTTATTGCCTGGCACATTTCGCTATTACTGTGTGAACATGTGTATATTTCAGCTTGAACGATGATTCTAATTATTTTACTCTATGTTGTGTGACATCTGCAGTAAGTACCTGACGAGATGCAGCGAAATGTGCCAGGCAATAAATCGTACTATATATGGTTTGTGTCTTCGTTATTCAAATACCCAAATCAAATAGTAATACTCGACTCAGGAAGTTCTTCCGACTTGTTGCTGACTGGCATAGCTAGAACAATTGTGAGTAATAAAGAGAACCACAAGACTGTTGAATCCACACTTAAAAGTCAGTTGCATGTCCGTCACACGACATCGCAATCAACTCCAACATTTAATTGGGCTGATTGTGATTTATTAAGCAATGCTTACGTTCAGTAATTTGTCACTGCTTTCTGAACGATCAATGCCTATACCTTCTAAATCAACGCATATACCTTCTAAATCAACGCCTATACCTTCTAAATCAACGCTATCTAAACCTTCTAAATCAACGCCTATCTATACCTTCTAAATCAACGCCTATCTATACCTTCTAAATCAACGCCCATCTATATCTTCTAAATCAATGCCTAAGCCTTCTATATCAACGCCTTTCTAAACCTTCTAAATCAACGCCTGTCTATACCTTCTAATTCAACGCCTATCTATACCTTCTAAATCAACGTCTATACTTCTAAATCAACGTCTATACCTTCTAAATCAACGTCTATCTATTCTATACCTTCTAAATCAACATCTATATCTTCTAAATCAACGCCTATCTATTCTATACCTTCTAAATCAACGTCTATACCTTCTAAATCAACGCCTATCTATTCTATACCTTCTAAATCAACGTCTATATCTTCCAAATCAAAGGCTATCTATTCTATACCTTCTAAATCAATAAAAAGTCGCTTAAAAGTCTACAGGGTCGACTTCATCGCACCGGGTTTTATCCCATATGGTTCGGTCTCTTTCCGCAGCGCGGAAAGCGTCGCACAAAGCACGAACTCCGTAGCTTTTAGCGACGACCCACAGGAGTCTCCGAAACATTTAACTCGTAAACCGAAGGGTGCGGCCCGGAATCGAACCCACAACCTTCGGAGCACGAGTCAAACGGCTTGACCACTTCGCCACAGAGACTCCCAATTCTAAATCAATGCCTATCTATTCTATACCTTCTAAATCAACGTATATACCTTCTAAATCAACGTCTATCTATACCTTCTAAATCAACGTCTATATCTTCTAAATCAACGCCTATCTATTCTATACCTTCTAAATCAACGCCTATCTATTCTATACTTTCTAAATCAACGTCTATACCTTCTAAATCAACGCCTATACCTTCTAAATCAACGCCTAAGACTTCTAAATCAACGCCTATACCTTCTAAATCAACGCCTATCTATACCTTCTAAATCAACGCCCATACCTTCTAAATCAACGCCTATCTATACTTTCTAAATCAACGCCTATCTATATCTTCTGAATCAACGCCTATCTATATCTTCTAAGTCAACGCCTGTAGCTTCTAAATCAACGCCTATCTATACCTTCTGAATCAACGCCTATCTATATCTTCTAAATCAACGCCTGTAGCTTCTAAATCAACGCCTATCTATACCTTCTAAATCAACACCTAACCTTCTAAATCACCGTCTGTAGCTTCTAAATCAACGCCTATCTATACCTTCTAAATCAACGCTTATCTATACCTTCTAATTCAACGCCTCCCCTCTGCTGTGTGTCCACCGTGACGAGGTAGAGGGGCTTGTGCGTCCCAATGACCCCAAGAGCTATGCCGACGGTAGCACAGCTACTGGTAGGGCCACCCATGTCGGACAGGTCAAGGGAGAGGGACCAGACGAAGAGACACACAAACCTGCTGCCTTGTAGGTAGACTGGGGACAGTCAAAGGCTAGGGAAAGCACCCCAAATACATGCTTGTCGAAATCGGATGTACTGAGCCACAGGCTTGACAAAGCAGTGCAACGTGAAACCTGCTGCCTTGTAGGTAGACTGGGGACAGTCAAAGGCTAGGGAAAGCATCCCGAATAAATGCTTGTCGAAATCGGATGTACTGAGCCACAGGCTTGACAAAGCAGTGCAACGTAACTTAATTCATGATGTCACAAATCAAAATTAATCGATATGGTGCTAATCCCGTGAAGTCCCATCAGGCGGTGATAGTGCCGGGCCCCCTGCCTCGAGGGGGTCCACCCATGACTACTGGTGGTCACCTTCCCCTGTGCTGTGGAGTCAAGGCACAGAGGAGTAGGTTAAGAGCTATTGACCAAATACCCCGGACACTCAACATACTACAGTGGAATGCCGAAGGAGTTTACAAGAAGAAAGACTCCCTAACACAGCGTCTTCATAAAGATAGAATAGATGTGGCATGCATTCAAGAGACACACCTCAACGCCAATCACAAATTCTCAGTCAGAGGATATCAGGCCACACGTTTCGACCGCGAAGGACACAAAGGAGGAGTTCTAATACTTACACGAAATACAATACCTTGCAGCGAAGTATCTGTGATCTCTAACAACCAAACGGAAATTATAGGTGTTGATATAATGATAAAGGACGTGAAAATAAGAATCTACAATCTGTATAGCCCAGCAGATAAGGACCTTACACTCTCAAACATGAAAATAACTGACACAAACTGCATTATTGTCGGAGACTTTAATAGCCGTTCAGAAAGATGGGGATACCCAGATACTGACAAAAGAGGAGATGAATTGGAGGACTGGGAAATAGACTCAAATCTCCATCTACTCAACAAAGCGGATGACACACCGAGCTTCTACTCCAGAAGATGGCTTACCACTTCTACTCCAGACTTAGCTTTCTGCACAGGAGACATCCTCCACAAAATCGATCGCCATGTGCTGGACCAATTAGCAGGTAGTGACCACAGACCAATCAAGCTTGAAATGAATATGGAGTATGTTCCACAGGAGCAAAAGCCCTTGCCCCGCTGGAATTACAAACGAGCAGATTGGGACAGATTTGCCATACTAACAGACAAATATTGTGAAAACATAAATACACGATATGGCAACATAAAGCAAATGGTGGAAAGTCTAAACAGAGCGATAATACAGGCAGCCACTGAGTCCATTCCAAGAGGAGCGAGGAAAAATTACAAACCATACTGGACTGAAGAACTACAAAGTTTGGAGGACAAAGTTGAAGATGCCAGGAAGACAGCAGAGAGAGAACAAACAATTGAAGCAAACATCTCTCTCAAAGCCATCTCAGCAAAATATAAAAGAACAGTAAATCAAACAACAAGAGATTGTTGGAGGGAAAAAACAGAAAACCTGAATTTTGACAGGGATGGAAACAAACTATGGAAACTAGTGAAAGCCATGAACAATGAAGGACCTAGAAACAAACAAATAACAATTAAACAAGGAAATGCCTTGCTTACAGGCAAAAAGGCTGCAAATGCACTAATGGAACACTATGCAAATGCAAACCACATTGATATTACAACCGAACAGAAGAAAGCAATCAAAGACAAACAGATACATCATAGAAATACAGAGACAGCAGCAGAATATATGATGGCAAATCTAACAATGGAAGAAATGGAACAGGCAATGAATACCCTAAAAAAGAAGAAATCACCAGGAAAGGATGGAATCACAAATGAAATGCTAATAGGACTAGGCACCAAGGCAAAGAAGAAACTACTAGCAGTCCTAAATAACAGCTGGAAGAGAGGAATAGTCCCACAGGCATGGAAGGAAGCTATACTAATACCAGTCCAAAGAAAGGAAAAGACCTGGAAGAACCAAATGGCTATCGACCTATCAGTCTACTTAGCTGTGTAGGAAAATTAATGGAACGCATTATCAATGGCAGGCTAACATGGCATCTGGAAGAAAACAAACTCTTAACACCACCAACGGCAAA
>JACEFZ010012988.1:0-10153 GCA_014155875.1 Cepaea nemoralis | reverse complement strand
GGGGGATGGGATCCCTTTTTGGACCAGGGGGAGGGACCCCTTTTCCCAATGTGCCACCTGTGTGGGGGAATAAAGGATAACGTCACGTGGCCAACTTTGGTAGTTTGCCCATATAAACCCGAGTTGGGACCAACTAGGGGAACTTGAAAAATGTGGATTTAGGCAGACATGCTTGTCACTGCAGCAGTTAGAACATCTAACGTGTGAAGGAGATATTTGATTTAGTTTACACGAGCCTGTATGGCTACCATTAGATGTAATTTAGTGTAAACTGCAGTGCTGTAAGGTATAACCTATTATAATATATTCGTTCTAATTAATATAGGCTGTAGCCTTGTGAAAACCAAGTGTGATGATTAGCACTGTTAGTGGAAAACTAGCTAGAGTAGGGAAGTGATACTTGGCTCTGTTAGTTGAAAATAGATTAGTGAAGTGTTGATAAGCTTTACTAGTTGAGAATTGAGTAATGATGGATAATTGGGAGACGGGGGGAATTGCCCGCTGGGGTTTTGCACTCTGTATGGGTCTTTCTTTGTCATAGTCTGATTCGACTCTAGGTGGGTAGCTAATCTGCTCTATGACTAAGTCTAGTTAGCTAAAGATCATTAAGCAAGGTGATAGGCTTACACTCAGCCGAAGGGATCAGTGACTAGTACTATCACCAGATGTGTTGTTTCTATCCTAGGTTCCCTACCAGATCCAAGGAAACTCAACAAGTTTTTGGGAAAGAATCAAATCCCATTCGGAAGAACACCAGTTCAACAATCAATAAAGTTGCATACAGAACGTAACTAAAGCTAGGAGGAAGTTGATTCACCAAAGATAGTGATGATTACTGATGCACCACACAGCATCAGACAGTAGTAACTAAATGAGAACAGTCTAATAGTTACCTAGTGTTATATAATCTCGTGTAATAGAACACAAGACATTATACGTGAGGCTAGATAGACACGAGTGAGGATCAATCACAGTAACAATTAACATTAATGACTGTGTACACACTACAAAGGACTTGTGCAGTTTTTTTAAGGAACGATAGGAACGGACATTGTGTAGGGTGCAACCGGTCCATGATTAACTGTTAATACCACCGGTGTCTATTTCGGATGATCATGAAATTGGATTACCAAAGGTCTACAGAGGCAAAGCAGTATCCGGCAAGATGGTTTCGGCACGGGGTGAGATGTACATGTTCTGACGTAACGTGCTGTGGTCTATCCTTGCTGGGATCAGCTGACTGGGTTGTGGTCTGAGAGTCCGATTCTACACACTTTATAGAACACGTCACACGTTTTCTTCGCATACACGTCTCATACACGTTACACTTTTCTTTTAATAAATTAATCTTTATTAATTTTTAGAAGCAAGAGTTGTTGAGTATGTTGCATTGGAGAAGTATGAGAGGGGGCATAGTACGACAGTGAGAGAGTGATAGGAAAAGGTGTCCATAGGCTGATGGAGTGTGTTGGACGGAAGCTGGTGGATTCTCCAGGATATGAATAAGGGGAAAAATATTATAATGTGGGGGTCGACTCTCTTCACTCCAGGGACGACACTTTAAAGGAGGACACGACAATACCATACTGGACTGAAGAACTACAAATTTTGGAGGACAAAGTTGAAGATGCCAGGAAGACAGCAGAGAGAGAATAAACAACTGAAGCGAAAATATCTTTCCAAGCCATCTCAGCAAAATATAAAAGAACAGTAAATCAAACAACCAGAGATTGTTGGAGGGTAAAAAAAACTGAAAACCTGAACTTTGACAGGGATGGAAACAAACTATGGAAATTAGTAAAAGCCATCAACAATGAAGGACACAGAAACAAACAAATAACAATTAAACAAGGAAATGCCTTGCTTACAAGGAAAAAGGCTGCACATGCACTAATGGAACACTATATGCTAGTGCAAACCACATTCATATTACAACCGAACAGAAGAAAGCAATCAAAGATAAACAGATACATCATAGTAATACAGAGACAGCAGCAGAATATATGAAGGCAATTCTAAAGATGGAAGAAATGGAACAGGAAATGAATATCCTAAAAAAGAAGAAATCGCCAGGAAAGGATGGAATCACAAATGAAACGCTAATAAAACTAGGTACTAAAGCAAAAAAGAAACTACTAGCAGTCCTAAATTACAGCTGGAAGAGAGGAACAGTCCAACGGGCATGGAAGGAAGCTATACTAATACCAGTCCCAAAGAAAGGAAAAGACCTGGAAGAACCAAATGGCTATCGACCTATCAGTCTATTTAACTGTGTAGAAAAATTGATGGCAAGCAGTATCAGTGGCAGGCTACCGTGGCATCTGGAAGAAAACCAATTCTTAACACCACACCAAGCAGGATTCAGAAAGTACAGATCCACTGAAGATCAAATAACCTATATAGCTCAGGAAAGAGAAAAAGCACACACTAGAGTCTGCACAGATTTAGAAAAAGCATTTGATAAAGTGTGGAAGGAGGCACCGAAAGTAAAACTGAAGAAAAAATAATGCATGTTTGTGGGAAAATGTATAACTGGATCAGCCACTACCTTGAGAACAGAACTGCCAGGACAAAAGTACAAAGACAAACCAGCAAAAAGATGCTGCTGGAGCACGATGTCCCCCCAAGGAGGAGTTCTTTCACCAACATTATTCCTAGCATATATAAATGACATCACTGAAAATTTTACAGCCAGATTACACACATCCTCCTTTGCAGAAGAACTAACCATTTGGACATCTGAAGAATATATTAGTACAGCGAACAGCAGAATACAGCAAGCCTTATTAGCGCTAGAGGACTGGTCAAAATCATGGCCAGTGAAGATAAGTGAGGACAAAACAACATGCACAGTGTTCTCCCTCTCAAATAAAACTCAGCAACCTAAGCTGGTATTGAATTAAAAAATATTGCGCCAAGAAGAAAATCCAAACTATCCAGGAGTTACCTTTGATCGGCGCCTAACATGGAAGACATAGGATGAGAAAAATCGAATGTGTGTGTGTGTGTGTGTGTGTGTGTGTGTGTGCGTGCGCACACATGTGTATATGTGTACATATGTGTGTATATGCACACACACACACACACACACACACACATATATATATATATATATATATATATATATATATATATATATATATATATATAATATATATATATATATATATATATATATATAATCCCACGATGGTGTTTCCACCTTGTCGTGGTGGGGGGGGGGGGGCTTGAGTTTTCTCAATGACCCTGAGAGCTATGCCGGCGGTAGCGTAGCTACCAGCAGGGCCTCCCAAGCCGAACAGGTCAAAGGGTAGAGAACAGACAAAGAGAAACACCCTGGTCTTCCAGGTTGGGGGTTGAAGCGTGGGGTTAACATCCCCACCTTTGTAAAAAAAAATCATTTTGTTACGAAACAGATACACGAGCCTCGAATTCGGACTGACTTATTTGGTAAAGAGGCTACAAAAATAGTTCGACAGCAGAAGCGAGAATATATGAGTAATATAATCAAAGATATGGAAACTAATCGCCAGAAAAACGAATCCAGAAAGTTTTTTAAAGAACTGAAGTCAATGAAACGATGGCACCAACACAACACATATGGTTTAAAAGACAAAAATGGGAATATGATAAATACCAATGAGGAAATGTGCAACACATGGAAAGAATACTTTGTTGAATTACTAAACTGTGAAGCTCCAAGTAACACTTTCCCACAGGAAGAGGTTCTAACGTGTGACCCATAACTTGAAGAACCTGCATTTGAAGAAATCCTATATGTAATCACACTACTTAAACAATAAGGCAACTGGGGCTGATGGAATTGTCTGCTGAATTTATAAAGGCAGGTGGCCATGCATTACATCTAAAGCTATACGAGCTAATAATAAAAATCTGGAGGACTGAAGAATTACCCCATGACTGGAATAAATACTAACCCGGTATCAACCCCTACCATGATACACAGACTCCAAAGGCTACGTATAAAAGAGGATACAGAATATATTCATGGTAGCAGTACAGCCTCGGTAGCAACATTGTTTTTTCATGTTCTCTTCATTCCTCTCATCTTTTTTTTCCATTTTTTAAAAATTCTTCTCATCCCGTCCTTATGCCTTAATGTTGTAAGCGGAGGATCTTCTCCTGTACTATATGTTGTGTTTCGTGCATGTATTTCTTTGCTGATGAAGGCTAGTCGCCGCAATGTCCTGTAGTGTGTCGTAATTATGTTATGTAAAGCTGCATTACTTTGTGTTATTTTATATTGAGAACCTCAGCATGGAGAAACTCGGTCTGAGGACATGAAGATGGCGGCCTGGGTATTCTGGCAATGGCGACGATTGGCGGTACTGATTTATCATTGTCTTTATTATGGTTAAGATATTTTCCCGTCTTCACCTGTCGAATTTATCACAATAACTCTCGTTTGCTGTCTTCTGTCTGTCGTATGCTGTCTGCTGTCTGCTGGGATTCAACCACATTATTTCCCAACAATAACAGCCAGGTGTGTAATCCATCAGTCAGTACCTGTCTCCACCCAGCTCCGGCTACATTCCTCCATGTGCCTACCCATCACTCCATCCATCCATTCTTCTTTACATTGCACTCTATCAAGTCATCAATTCACGTTTCTCTCTATCTACCTACCTACCCATACATCCATTTCTCTATCCACTCTTCACATCATCTATCCTTTCCTCTTTACACCTTACTCCATTTCCCCTCTTGATCTCTATCACCCATAACTCCATACATCAATTTTTCCGTCCACTCATACTTCATTTATCCATGTCTCCACCCACCCACCCTTTCTACATCCATCCTCTTCCCATGCGTTCATCTCTCCAAGCACTCAGTTTCTACCATGTTCCAGAAGGTTTTACTCATGTCTCCGACTCTACCACCAACCATCCATCTGTTCATTCATCACTTACTTCTTTCATCCACCCTCCTCTTTCATTGCCTTATTCTCTGTCTCTTCTAATTCTCTCTCTCTCTCTCTCTCTCTCTCTCTCTCTCTCTCTCTCTCTCTCTCTCTCTCTCTCTCTCTCATTTTGTCTTCCCACAGTAATGTCTTATTCTCTATCTCTCCTAATGATCTCTCTCTCTCTCACTCTCTCTCTCTCTCTCTCTCTCTCTCTCTCTCTCTCTCTCTCTCTCTCTCTCTCATTTTGTCTTCCCACAGTAATGTCTTATTCTCTATCTCTCCTAATTCTCTCTCTCTCTCTCTCTCGCTCTCTCTCATTTTGTCTTCCCAAAGTAATGTCTCATTCTCTATGATTCCTAATGATCTCTCCCCCCCCTCTCTCTCTCTCTTTCTCATTTTGTCTTCACACAGTAATGTCTCATTCTCTGTCTCTCCGATCTCTCTCTCTCTTTCTCTCTCTCTCTCTCTCTCTCATTTTGTCTTCCCACAGTAATGTCTTATTCTCTATCTCTCCTAATGATCTCTCTCTCTCCCATTTTGTCTTCCCACAGTAATGTCTCATTGTCTATCTCTCCTAATGATCTCTCTCTCTCTCTCTCTCATTTTGTCTTCCCACAGTAATGTCTTATTCTCTATCTCTCCTAATTCTCTCTCTCTCTCTCACTCTCTCTCATTTGTCTTCCCAAAGTAATGTCTCATTCTCTATGATTCCTAATGATCTCCCCCCCTCTCTCTCTCTCTCTTTCTCATTTTGTCTTCCCACAGTAATGTCTCATTCTCTACCCTCTCCAATTCTCTTCCTCTCTCTCTCTCTCTCTCTCTCTCTCTCTTATTTTTTTCCCACAGTAATTCTCATTCTCTCTCTCCTAATGATCTCTCTCCCTCCTCCCTCCTCCCTCTCTCTTTTTTTCCCCTCTCTCTCTTTTCTCCCCTTTGATCTCTCTCTCTCTAATTTTTTTTCCCCACAGTAATGTCTCATTCTCTCTCTCTCTCTTCTCTCTCTCTCTCTCTCTCTCTCTCTCTCTCTCTCTCATTTGTCTTCCCACAGTAATGTCTCATTCTCTATCTCTCCTAATGATCTCTCTCTCTCTCTCTCTCCTCTCTCTCTCTCTTGTCTTCCCCTTTCTCTCTTCTTGTCTTCCATTATTCTCTTCTCTTCTCTCCCTTTCTCTCTCTCTCGTCTTCCCACTAGCTCTTCTCTTCTCTCTCTTGATCTCTTTCTTTATTTTGTCTTCCCACAGAAATGTCTCATTCTCTGTCTCTCCTAATTCTCTCTCTCTCTCTCTCTCTCTCTCTCTCTCTCTCTCTCGCGCGCGCGCGCTCTCTCTCTCTCTCTCTTTCTCATCTTGTCTTCCCATAGTAATGTTTCATTCTATTTCTTTCCTAATTATGTCTGACTCTCGTGTTGTTTCTCATTCTGTCTCTTCTAATTCTCTCTCTCTCTCTCTCTCTCTCTCTCTCTCTCTCTCTCTCTCATTTTGTCTCCCCATAGTAATCTCTTATTCTCTGTCCCCCTTGTTATCTGCGCTTCTCCTTTTCTGTCTCTTCTATTTAGACAGACAGACAGACAGACAGACAGACAGACAGACAAACAGACAGACAGACACTGAAAGTACTGAGCAGAAGAACCGAAAGATAGCAATTAAATAGACGAACAGACAGACAAACACTCAGCAGAGAGAGAGAGAGAGAGAGAGAGAGAGAGAGAGAGAGAGACCTCAACAGACAGACGAAGTAATATACTACTAGAAGCTAGCGAGCAGACATCAAAGAATGAACGAGAGAATGAACGAGAGAATGAAGTGACTCAGTTGAAAAACAGGAGTCTGGGAGAGAAGGAGCGACGGAAAGAGTCATGAGAGAAAGCGACTATTACACTCAACAAACGATAAAATGAGAAGGGCCGGGCAGATAACATTCATTCAGTCGTTGCTATCGCTTGCAGTTCTCATTCATTTTCCTGTCACGAGCTGACGTGCGGAGGTGCCCGAACAAACACGGAGATTACCGATACAGGAGTTCACGTACTTAAATTAATTTTCGGTGCTCTCCGTACCGGAAATCACGTATACATCGGTGTCGGTTGCCATGCGCATTAAACGAATAGATCGCCTTTTGATGAGTTCGCTATTTTCGGGGGAAATGAATTATGTTTTCAAATTGTTGTAGTGGAGAGATGGTATCGCTTCTTGTAATCTGTTTAACACAGGCTAGGTCAACCCAGCGGTAGATAGAGGCATACATCCAATATATAATACAACATTATGAGATAAGGTGACGGGTTCCTCTCCACTCTGTCTGTCCCCATTTCACAATTACAGATCAAAGTGCCGATTGAACGAGTCTGTGTGTAGAATCGGCTCCGACTTCCTCTTCTTCGTGCACTTTCAGTGGCAACTTGAATATATTTAAAGAAAACAGCAGCCAACTTGAAGCTGTCGGCAACTTCACGATGTTTTCTTCAAATGGAGCGGGCGTGGGACATCATACTCGTCTGTTCTTCATACTTCGGACACTCCTGCAGCAAATGTCTAGTTGCCATTTTACCAGTTCACAGTTACATTCATCAGTATCTCCTCATCATCATCATGTACCATGCCGATAAGCATGGGCGGTCATGTTTCTTCATCTCATACGATCACCAGAGTTGTGGATCAGCTCAGCGTTCTTGTCTAGACCATATCAGATCTAACTAAAACCGGTTGGTAGCTCATAATTGCTAACACGTCACTCTGTTTCAACAATCGTTTATGTTAGTCGAATACAGTATACTAAACGCTGTTTCTTTGATCACGTTATGGCCATAGTTTGTGAGAGCTTGACAAATCGACGAGGACGGTGTTTTATAGGCTGTCAACTGCACAGAGATTCATGAACACTGATTAACTCTCTTTCCACACAAACACACTGGTATATGTTCAGTTACTTGATTTGCTGTCTTTCCTTTCTAACTTATGTAAGTCGCTTGACACTCACACTGAAATAATCGTTTATTGCTAGTCGTACAGTGTTTTTCTTTTCTTTATTAACATACACACAGCCCGCTAGAGAAGCGGTTGCAGGAAGACTAGAGTCGCTTCACATTCAAACAGCTGAATCTACAATGTGTCTGACCTTTTGTTTTTATTTACAACCTTAATCAAGTCAGCGGAGAACATCTATCAAGGCAAATTGGAACATTCTAGGAGAGCTTTTCAAAGATATTCCGCTGAAAGTTGCCCTACCGTTGACCCCCATGCCGGGTGGTCGGTATTCGCAATCTCCCGCGGTACTTGAGTGTGATCATAGAACCAGAACATTCTCCACGGTCACCAGAGAGCAGACGTCAATTGTTATCGGTGGTTTACGGCGTTTATCGGGATATTGCTGTCCAGTGCAAGTTGCCGGAACATGTCCGAAACTGTCCGATTGAGAGGGGAAGGTTAGTTTGTGGGTTAGAAACCCAAAGTTTGATGATATAAGTTGTCGGCGTGTTATTTTGCTGTTTCACTGCTGCCACAATCTGTGAATGCATACGACAACTTACAGACACGCAAATACACACATATAAAAGGAAGCTAAAGGACCAGAAGGTCGACTTCATGGAGCCCGGTGTTATCTCACATGGCTCAATCTCTTTCCGCATGGTAGCCTGCCGAAATCCTCCCACAGAGCACGGACGGACTCCGTAGACCCAGTGACCATCCCCAGGAGTTTCCGAGAATAGTCTACTAGTGAACTGAATGACCAACTGCGGACATGAACCCACGGTCTCTGTTGCGCGAGGCAGGCGGCTTCAACCACAGAGAACCCCCCCCCCCCCCGTTTCCCCGTTCTCTTGATATAATCAGACAAGCAAATAATACATCATATATGTATATTCACACATGCAAACAAACGACTCTTCTCACAGACATACAAACATACAGGCAGACAAAACGAATTAACAATACTTCAGACATAAACATATACACATATACACTCAACTAATCACACACCACACAATACAAACACACACACAAAACACACACTCAGAGACCACACATCAGACACCCTAAACCAACCACCCCACAGACCATCAGAATAAACTAGGGGCTCCATTCCTCAAGCAGAGACCCAGATTGGCGCCATTCATCACGTAATGAGACCAAGATTTGACGCCACCAATTAATCAATGAGAGATCAACGGGCTCCCGGCATACCGTGTCGGTATTACATAATTACCTGAATAAATATCTATCTGGGGCATGCAATAAACTCACGCGCACTGCACGCCCAGCTGTCTGTCAACGGGTCCAGGTATGTAGTACCAGGTGGGCCTTGCACCCAGCTTCAGCGCGTGCCAGTTTCCTCGCGATCTCGACAACTATTTCATGATTTCGATTGGCTATGGGACCCCCTGGTGGTGGAGTGGCTAGAACCAGTGGCGGGCTGGCCCGAGTGCCAGCCTGCCCGGTGACAGGTGGGCCCGCTGGGACACTGATGAGATGGAGCTCCCTTGAACACCATACTATTTTAACAATGTTAACTTTTTGTTGTTAGCTTTGTCTCCTGGCAACCTATATTTTTAGACACAGCGCGTAACTAACCGGAAGTCCTACCTTTCAGGTAATTCTGACGTCAGATCTAACTCCAGGTGGAACTGTCTCGTGACTGTGTGGGTCCGAGGTCCACCCTATGTCAATTACTCTGAATGAACCCGGTGTGGGTTCGGGGTCCACCCTATGTCAATTACTCTTATCGAACCCTGTGTCCCTTATTCTTGAAACGTTAGTTGCATGTTCTCTGCAGGAAGTCGCAAGCATGCCCAGAATTTTTTGTGTCTGTGATGTACTGCGCAATGATTGTACTTGAAAATTAATTAGACAGCTAAAATGAGCAATCTGGACATTTTGAAGGAAACTAAGTAGCAAAAACAACTTATTATAAACATCAAACAGAGACAGTCATCGTTATTTTGGCCAGGTTATGCGAAAACAAAACTGGAACATGTCATGACAACCAGAAAGATTTGCGGAAATGAGAGATAGAGGAAGACAGCGGGAGGAAAATGCTTCTTGCATGTTACACAGAATCATTTCTAACAGACGGCTGTGAATCCTGGACGTTAGTACACAGGCGAAACAAATCCATAGAAGTCTTGGAGATGTGATTTTATAGACAGCCACAATGAGCAATCAGGACATTTTAGAGAGGCTAAGTCACACATAAAAACGTATCCCAAACCTCATAAAGAGCAGTCCATTT
>JACEFZ010012985.1:260000-267111 GCA_014155875.1 Cepaea nemoralis | reverse complement strand
ACGACAGTTTTGAAAAAGTGCTGCTGTTGCAGCGATGCCCTGTAAAAAATAGGCGAATTTAAAAAAAAAATTAGTATTCGAGGAAGTGTTTTTTTTGGGGTTTTATTAAGCGGGTCAAAATGTTATTTTATGTAAATGATGAAAGAATGTGTGCGGGTGTGTATTTATGTGTTTCATGTATTTACCTGTGGGTGTTCGGCCTGCCTGCCTGTCCTTATAATAAGGCAATATGCATTGCTTATGTTTACAACGTTCATTTGACAATGTGTTTTTTCCTATGTGAATATAACATGCAAATTATTAATTGATGAACGAAAGATGAGTGATTGGAAAGGCCGAATGTAAGACGCGTCTGCGTGCTAATTAGGTGACCCTTTGAAAATAGAGTTCGTTCATTCGTTCGTTCATCTAATGTCTGAGTTGTCTCACAAGTAAGTATGAATGAAAAAAATTATAAAGGACAGATGAAGAGGGGCAGAATTTAGAAGGGTCTCAATGAAACAATTCTAAAAACCTTTTGAAAAAAAAAGTTAATTCGTTCGTTCTCATTCTCCCCCCTCTTCTCCTCTCTCTTCTCTTTTCCCCCCCCCCCCCCCCCCCCCCCCCCCCCCCCCCCCTTTTTTTTTTTTTTTTTTTTTTTTTTTTTTTTTCTTTTTTTTCTCTCTCTCTTCCTCTCGCTTTCCCTTTTCCCTCCCTTTTTTTCTTCAACCCCTCCCTCCCACCCTCTTTTCATTTTAACCTGAAAAAATTCCCCCTCATTCCCATCAATTCCTTCCCGATTTTACATTTACCAAAACTACTTCACCGGGTTTTCCAAACCATAATGTTAAAATCTCTAGAACCGGAGAAACCCCTCTTGCATTCAAATTTTCCACTCTTAGAGGGGGCATTTACCTTAGGAATCATTAGAGGTTCGGCCGATTTCCTTTTCCCCTGAGCCTTGTTCCCTGCATGTCCTTTTCCCTCCATCCCCTGCCTCCGGGTGTCTTATTGGTGTTCTTTCTGATGTGTTTTTTCTTCTTTTCTTGTTTCCTGAATTTTCTTTCCCCATGTTTTTGTACTCCTGCGTGTCTTCATTGCGTGTTCTTATCTGCATGCATGTTTGTTCTTGTCTGTTCTTGTTATCCTGAATCTTCGTATCACACAGGGGTGTTTGTGCACTCCCATGTATCTACTGTATTTTCTTGTCCGTCTATGTCTTGTCTCCTGTATTTTCCTGTTCTCATTACGTTCTTGCCTTCCTGTGTATCCTTGCCTTCTTATATTCTTGTCTTCCTGTATGTTTATTTAATTGTTTATTATAGTTCAGACATTCAAGGTGTGTCTTCTTGTTCTTTATTGCCCTCTGTAGTTGACTTCTTGCTTATGGTTTAAGCCTAGCATTTGCCCATTTCACCTTTACTTTTCTTATGCATTCTTGTGTTAGCGATACCCTCTAAGTCCCATTCCTTAATACACCTCTTTTTAAATACAGGGAAATGGTTTTATTTTTGTTATGTTTGTCGATGTTATAAGTATATGTTTGCTGTTGTGTGCTGGCGAAGGCTTTAGCCTTAACGTCCATTTCGGCACTTGTGATTGTGTTCAAGTGAAGCTTACCGATTCTACTTCTCCTTTTCACTGATCCACTCACTGCATCAAAGGTGAGAGGAACGACTTCATTGCACTTGGTGTTACTCCATCTGGTTAGCCCTTTCCCCGCACACGGCAAGCAGCATGGCCAGAGATTCGCACAACATAGGAATTCCATCGCTGCTTCTATGATATTTAGTTGTCTCCGGAATAACTGCACTCGTGGTCCAAACACGAACCCATAACCTTCAGAACGCCAAACGCTAGAATAGTCCCTAATTCCTATTTTACCGTTCGCTCACATGAGCGGCTCCACTTCACCCTAGCGCGTGTTCTCCCCTCGGGTGGCTGGGCCAATACGTCAACTGACCCACCATAACCACACACCCCGTTTATTCACTCCATTGATAGACATCATACGCGCTGATTGTTTGAAAGAGGTATCCAGCCACAACAAGGATACAGATAAGTAACTTTAATATATTTATAATTTCCATGTAGTGTTTGTTCATGTAGTTTTGTCGGTTTGTGTTTGTTTATTATGTGCTGACAAAAGCTTTAGCCGCAACGTTCATTCTTTTCTTTTTTTAAATTGTAGTCGTGTTCTAGTAAATCAGACAATCTACTTTTCGCGTTCTGGTGATTCATTCAGGATGCCAGACAGACGGCTTGGCCACTACGACACGGAGACTTTCAAATAAAACTAAGGCGGTATAGAATCCCTGACGTACACAGTAATATATCGGATTTCTACTGCGCCAGCACACACTGGAGATGAAATTAGAACTCACAGATCAGTTGGACTGCTTACAGGCAACAAGTAAACACAATCGATTTAGCCGTTTGTAATGAGTGTTATATATCAACTATCACCCATACTACAACATTCCAATACACCTATGTGTGCAAAACGACAGATAATACATAGCATATTCACACCAACCCTATGCTAGTAGTGTCAAATTTGGACATTATTCAAATAATATCTACGCAAAATCAACATCTGCAAGATGAAATGCTTGAGAAGAGCTGCCAACTTAACTATCCGAGACTGAGTAAGAAATGTTGTTATCAGATAGACAGTGGGATTACCACATTGTGTCATATATATTGAAAGACAGAAGCTCAAAAGTATTAGCCGTACCGTTAGAATCCAACACCATCAACTACCAGCACTGGCCCTATATCAAAGAGGACCTGTTATGAGAGTAAGAGGACGCCAGAGAAGTAAATAGATTGGCGACTTCAAAGACATCGTACAATCACACGAAATAACACTAACTAGTGCCACACATCGGGCAACAGAGGGTCAACTAATCCTCCCCACAACGTTTAACGGCAAAAGTGAAAGATGATGATGATGATGATGATGATGATGATGATGATGATGATGATGATGATGATGATGATGATGATGATGATGATGATGATGATGATGATGATGATGATGATGAATGTAGTATAGGATGCAAAGGTAAGCGGATCAACGAACACAGATCATACTGCCAACTAAATAATGAGTAAAAATTGGGAAAAAGTGATATTGTATGCGATAACTATGAATCCTCAGTTTCCCGTATATTCTGAAGTGCAGAATGCCTTTTGTGCCGGCATTTTCAATGTCAAACGGAATTTGTATGCAGTAAATTAGAAACAATGGCTGTCACGATCCATTTTATCCCCCTGAGATGGATCATGGAATACGTGACTGTTTAGAGAAGGGGTTTTGCAGAGGGCGATATTTAATCTATATTATGATTTAAGCATGGTTTGTGGATACATGTGAACCAAATGGGATTAGTAGGATGAGCCTACGTAAGTAGTGGGTTTCAGATCATCCCAGGATCAGACACTTCTTGTCAAGTCAGGGTCAATAAGCAACCTCACTAGTGCTGAGAGGTCTTGCTGCATTATACATTGTTTTTTTTTTTTTGCATATCCTTTACAGGACATCGCTGTCAACACCAGCATCTTTCAGCTGTATGTTGATTTCTTGGCAAGATTACGCTCAGTAGTTTGCCATTGCTTTCTGAGCGGCCGGCTCACATACCCCGTACGTTACCGATGCGATTCGAACCACTGCTGATTCTCACCGTGATCACGTCACCGACGAGAGTATACGAGATTACGGAGAAAAGTCATAACCTCTAAGCCACGAAGCCAGCATTATACAGTTTATAAACTTTATATTAGACAGTCCAGATTCAATCTCACAGTACGTCTCTGGTCTCTGGATTCAATTTCTCAGTACGTCTCTGGATATGATAACAGAGTGCAGGTCAGCATGGTGTTCTTAAACATCCGTTTTGCTGATGCCGAGGTAAGAGGTTCAACCCCTACACAGGACAGCTGGACTAAAATGTTGACCTGTCGTCCTTGACTTGGGGACGTAAATTACAAGTACCCCTGAAGTCGGAGTTGGTTCGCCTGATGGCGTGGGACACTGTTAATAGCAAAAGCTAATCCACACGCAAAATTCAGTCCATCACTGCTATAAATAGTGTGTAAGGGCTACGCTTGAGTTCAAAGCGAGCGTGCGCCAGGAAAATAATCCCACAGTACGTCGCTGGATTCAGTCTCCCAGTACATCTCTGGTCTCTGGATTCAATCTCCCTGATTCAACGCAGTCTGTAAACAATGGGTACCAAGCAATATTCATAATTTTCTTGGCATTGTCTGAGGAGGAAAGGCTACGAAGAAGAGAACAACCCCCTCCCCATCCACACCCTTCATCACAGTGTCGTTGCCTAGAATATGTGAAGGTCTAACACTTCATTTCCTAAATCCAGTATATGTGTCTTGTCATGTGACTTCTTGAGGGAAGAAAAGAATAATACCATTGCGGCCTACCATACAAGTCGTTAGAAACAGCTAAGGAGGGTTGGCTTGGAACTGGCTACCTCATCTAGCAGCGAATTTAACTGATTCAGTGCCAGACAAAATGTAGCTTTGGACCAAACAAAAATGAATGGCAGAAAATAGGAAGTAGGGGTGTCACAGTTATGACTATAAAGTTCTTAATATGTTAGCAGACATATTGTATTATAATGCAATGACAGCATTTTGGTGATATATATTATAAGCCTATGGCAGATACAAGAAGTTGCTTAAGACATTTAATCATCCTGTGGCATTTAATCAGTTAACCTGGATAAACTAAATAACCATGAAAATCCCATGATACGAGTAGCATAACTAGAAAGTGCTCCGAAATCCCGTCGGCAAAAGAAATAGAAAGAGATAGAATAAGAGAGTGAGAGGGAGATATATAAAGAGACGGAAAGGGAGAATTGGCAGACTGTACAAGAATATATATATATATACTGTCTCTTATACACATCTATATATATATATATATATATATATATATATATATTATATATATATATATATATATATATATATATATGTCATAAATGGAATAAGCCTGCAAACAAAACTGAAAGTCTACCTATAAAGCAGTCGTATTATCCACACTGCTATATGCTTGTGAAACATGGACTGTTTATCAGCGACATGCTAGGAAATTAAATCACTTCCACACAGTCTGCCTTAGGAAGCTATTGAAGATTAAATGGCAAGACAAGATCCCAGACACTGAAGTTCTAGAAAGAGCCTCCGTGCCCAGTATCCAAACTCTACTAATGAAAAGTCAGATTCGCTGGGCTGGTCGCTTAACTCGTATGCAAGATCACAGGCTTCCTAAACGAATTTTTTACGGTGAGCAGCGTTGTGGTAAACGCTCCCACGGCGGCCAGAGGAAACGCTGTAAAGACACTCTGAAAATCTCACTTACAACTTTTGGAATTCATCTTGACACCTGGGAGACTGCTGCTAAAGACCGTAACTCATAGCGCACGTCATGACACAAGGGTGCAGTCATGGGTGAAGCAACCAGGACTGCAAGAGCTGTGAAGAAAAGGCTAGACAGAAAAACCACTATAGGAGATCCTCCTCCTGTCAACGCAAGGCATTCTTTGCATTCTTTGCCCACATTGTCAAAGAACATTTCGAGCCAAAATAGGCCTTATCAGCCATCTTAGAACTCACGGCTCCATACTTTCAACCCCACTGGTTGAAATGAATGGTCATCATCATTCTTGATGGACAAACAACATATATATATATATATATATATATATATATATATATATATATATATATATATATATATATATATATAGAGAGAGAGAGAGAGAGAGAGAGAGAGAGAGAGAGAGAGAGAGAGAGAGCTAGAGAGAGAGAGAGAGAGAGCGCGAGAGAGAAAGAGAGAAAGAGAATATATATATATATATATATACATACATACATACAAACACACACACATACACACACACGCGCGCGCGAGAGAAGTCAATAAGTAAGTCACAAATGGCTGTAGAAAAATCACTAAATATGATAACAACTTGAAACCTGTTTATTATTATACATACATTGTCCCTTTATTTCTCAACATAATTTCCACCAACATTGATGCACGTATCCCATCGTTTTATCAGTCCTCCAAAACCGGCTGCATAGAACTGCGTGCTCTATTTTCTGATCCACGTTTTCACTTCACATTCAACTTCGGCGTCATTCGCGAAATGTTCCACTCCAAGGTAGGTTTTCAGTGGACCTAAAAAGTTGGAAATCTCAAGGGGCTAAGTCGGGGCTGTAAGGTGGATGTTCCAGAACTCCCCACCTTAGCTGGTTAATTTTCTCCTGAGTTAATCGATTCGTCTGTGGTCTGGCATTGTCATGAAGAAGCAACACTCCTCTGGTCAGCAGTCCTGGACATTTTCTTCATATTGCACCATGAAGCATCGATAGAACTTCACAGTACGATTCAGGATTCACATTGTCACCTTTCTTCTTGAAATTGGTTAAAAGCGCTCCTTGACAATCTCAGAACACTGTCAGAATAACCTGCCCTGTTGATGGCGTAACCTTGAATTTTTGGACACAAGGCGAAGAAGGATGTTTCCATTGCATTGAAGCACGCTTTGATTCGGGCTGGTAGTGATGCACCTATGATTCGTCCCCAGTAACAATCCTGTTCAGCATGCCTTCTCCTTCATCTTCGTATCGACAGAGATGATGCAAGGACAGGCCAAATCGGATTATTTTGTGATCCTCCTTCAATTGTCTGGGTACCCACCTTGAGCACACTTTCTTAATGTTCAATCGAGCATGCATTATTCTGTATGCTGAACCATGTGAGCACCCTATTGCAGATGCTACAGAGTCTATCGTTACTCGCCTGTCACCTCTAATCATCTCCTCCACCCGCTGCACGGATGCTTCTGTTGCAATCTCAACAGGACGACCAGATCGGATTTCATCAACAAGTTTAGAGCGTCCTTGAGACAATTTTTCTCCCAGCTATGCACCGCTTTACGGGAAAAACAATTGTCAGCATAAACAGGAAGCATTTCCTTATGAATGTCTTTTGCAGGCAGTCCTTTTGCCCACAAAAAACGCACAACAGCACGTTGCTCTTTGGTTGTACACAACGTAAGTACAGTCACCATTTTGTTTATGCGCTGCGCATGAGACA
>JACEFZ010012985.1:185000-255000 GCA_014155875.1 Cepaea nemoralis | reverse complement strand
TTTCTGCAGCCATCAGATGTTTTTCAGCTTCACTGCTCATTAAGAAGGTTTACATCATTAAAAAAATCGAGTGTCCTGCTTCTATATTTTTGGTGTCTAGGAATTATTCCATAGATACGAAAGTAAGGCCTCTTAATTACCGGGAACTATGAAATGCTTTGTAAGAAATGCTATCAATCCGTGGGGACTACCCTATGTAAGATTTCCGGATAGGCTGTTGGTCTCTGGAGTGGCTTTGCTTCCGGCTAGAGATTTCTTACGCATCTTCCTCATGTCTGACCGGTAGTACATGGCTCGGTCGCCCAGCTACTGAGTTAAGAAGAGAGACACCGTGAGCTGTTGATTTCAGTGGAATGCTTTTATATCTGTCTGCAGCTGTTTGTATTGTACACTGCATGTTCAGCAAAATGGCGAACAGCGCTTGCTGGACTTGCTGGTGTTGCCTTATGCAGCTGTGTGTGTGCGGCTGATTTGTTTTCTGGTGACTGCCTCTTCCTTCGACGATGAACTGTAATTTTAATGGCTGACTGTAGTGTTGGAATTCTGGCAGCGGCCTTGCACATGTATGCCAGTGCGTGCTGTCTATTTGTCAGGGACTGCTGTCTTTCCACTTCCACGTGGGACAGTGAGGAGTATTCAGTGTGCTATTAACTGGCACAGGAAAGGAGCATTATGAGGTGACACTTTACCATGAAGTTGGAACCGATCGTAACGACAACTTTCAGTAAGTAACGTATAGGACCCATCTAAACGCCTTGAGGTGTATTAGATAATATGGTGCTGGACCCCTATTTAGTTGAGTTGAGTTGCGAACCGACATCACTGCACTCAGAACATTCCAATACGTGCTCCGTCCCCTCGTTCAACAGCCAGCGAAGAGTCATACTACAAATCGTTCCCACATCTATCTGATTAAACGTTCTCCTGGTCTTTCCTCTCAGTTTTGAGATTCTACCAGAACCCCTGCCGATCCCCCGCAATCTCATTCTTTCCACATATGGGTTCTCAATCTGTTCCTCCGAGACCCCTCTTTAAAGACCCACTCTTTAAAAACCATCGACACTCGTTGGATGATGTGGTCAGTATCACACAATATCGCCTTTACTTCCCACGACATTTCCTGGTACCCGCTGTAGGCTGGTCGACCCGAGAGCCGCGGTTAATTTTATAAATCGGATCGTGCTGTCTACTGTTATAAACAATATATAATGACACAAAGTAGTGCAGCTTTACATAACAGAGTTACGACACATACAGAACGTTGCGGCGGTTAGCCTTCATCAGCAAACAAACACATTCACAAACACAACATACAGACTCTGTCTCTCTCTGTCCCTCTCTGTCTGTCTCTCTCTCTCGCTCTCCTCTCTCTCTCTCTCTCTCTCTCTCTCTCTCTCTCTCTCTCTCTCTCTCTCTCTCTTCTTGCATGTCCACATACACTAGCATTTTGTCTGTTGAAGTGTGTCTATGAAAGTACGCGTGTTCCTGCACACCAGTCCACCCAGACCAACAACACAATGGGGTCGTGGTCAATTTTACACGCCTCCTACCCCGCCCACTTCTTTCTATGTGCTCACTGTACCGTAACATCCAGCACTGTTATACAAATACACCCGAGACTTCCGTAGACATTCACAGGTCCGTACGTGAGGTGAGTATACAGTTTTTTTTCTCTATAAACAGTTTTTCTATTAAACATTTTCTTCGACTAACATTCTTTTCAATTAACATTTTGTCAATTCTCATTTTCTCTTCATTGCTTCCATTTTTCCATGCATTTGTTCCTCTCGTCCTGTCATCACCTTCTAATGTAGTCACAGGAGTTCTCCTTGACTGTATGTTGTGTTTGTGAATGTGTTTGTTTGCTGATGAAGGCTAACCGCCGCAACGTTCTGTATGTGTCGTAACTCTGTTATGTAAAGCTGCACTACTTTGTGTCATTATATATTGTTTAAACTTTCACAGCTTTACCGCAGTTCCACCAAATTGTATGCATACTTGTCTACTGTTATCAGCGTTAAATGGGGGAGAGGGGACGGGGGACTGGGGGACTTTACACTTCAGAGATCACCGGCTTCGACATCAGCATCATCAGGCGATCGTGTAACTGGCGAATCACGATCGCCCACGCTTATCGGTGTGGCACATCATTATGATGATTTGTAGTTATTTCTGTCTAATTTGTGTAGTTACGATGCCTATCAATTCTTTCAGTTCAAGAGACTTCAGTCAGAAGCAGAAAATAGTACGTGTAGCACCCTGAATATCGCATTATGAATATTCTCCGCAAATGCATATCGTCTTCTTCTTCGCTCCTTTTTCGAAGAGGGTGCATAACACTTAGTTCGTCAGTCTATCTGACTTCAGTATGCTTTTCTTTTTAGGTATGCTTCCTCTAGACAGATTCCATCCAAGGTAACGGAGTCCATCTATCCGTGGGTTGGTTTACTTTTCCTAACATGTTTGCCAGAGCAGAGACTTTACTGCCTGCCCCTTGCGATTTCCAACTGCCGAGGAATTTTTACCGTGCAACACCTGCACACGGGACCTCTTGTTTTTTCCCTTATCCAAATAGGCTAGGTATCCAATCCGACCAAGCGATCAGAAGGATATGTGCTATCATTAGATATCACTGGTTCTTGGAAATATTCCCAGCTCTTGGCAGAGACCCAAGCCGGCATCTTCTGAGTCTGAGGCGGACATCGTAACCTCTTAGTCACTACATTCTCAGTACACGCACATAACCAGTATCCCTCTGTGTACTCAGCAGCTTTAATCATCAACAACATGCACATTACCAGTACGCAGAACAGCCACTCTCAGCTTCCTTGATGACAAATACCCACAGGATCTCTGGGTCCGAGTCTACACAGATGGGTCATCGCAAAATGCTGTTCGAAATGGAGGAGCGGGAGTGTATATAGAATACCCAAATAATACTCGGGACACAGTCCAGAGTTCCAACAGGAAAGTACTGCCATAACTATGATGCTGAAATTGAGGCAATCAAGATAGCAATAGAGAAATTACAAAATACCAGCCATGGTAGACAACCTGTGGTGATATTGACAGATGCAAAATCAGTAATAGAGGCACTCCTGTCTGGGAAATTACCAGTTCTAAGGACACTACTTTCTGAACTTAGCAGTCAGCATAAGGTCACTATACAGTGGATACCATCCGACTGTGGAGTACCCGGAAACGACAGAGCTGATCGATTGGCTAAGGAAGGAGCAAAAGAAGAACAGCCTGATGTGCCCATTACATTCCACCAAAAGAAAAGAATGATCAAATCAGTCAGAAGGCCACCAAACCCTACTCAAGACGACTACCACGTTATGGACAGACCAGAACAGGTCATTATTCTGCGCCTCAGAACAGGACACAATAGATTACGCAACCACATGTATACAAAATTCAATATTGGTGACTCAGCCATGTGCACATGTGGTTTGGTGTCGCAGACAGCAGAGCACGTACTCCAAGACTGCCCAAACTACAACATATACAGGCAAACCTTCTGGCCTAGAGAGACAACAGTGGAAGATAAACTCTATGGACCGCTGAGTGAACTAACAAAGACTGTTAGATTCATACAAGGGACAACATATTTCAAGCGAACGAAAGAAGAAGAAGAAGCTCGACGTACTCACTAGCTTTAATCATCAACAAAATATGTGAGAAACGGTTGCGAGCTTTCGAGATGTCATGAAATCGTGGAATGGAACGTATAACGTCTAATGATACATAGACGAATGGCTATATAACGGAAGAAATAAGCGAAAATCAAAAAAATACCCTCCGATCAATACATAAAATTACGTCGTCGTTTGGCCATAATTTACGTCATAAAGGTCAATTACAGAAGCCCACGGAAGATAAATCCTTTTGCAATCGACGTAGCGGTAGACCACGGAGAACATTCCTTTCCTCAAAGAGGAATGTTGCTGAATATGTGTCATCATCATCAGCAGCGGCATCATCATCATCATCATCATCATCATCATCATCATCACCATCATTATCATCACCATCACCACCACAACCACCACCACCACCATCATCATCATCACCACCACCAATCCACCACCACTACAACCACCACTACCGCCACCACCACCACAATCACCATCATCATCAGTATCACCATGAAGTAGTCCTTGCAAAACGTCGCTCTCAATATTGCTTGCCGACTCTTATTCCTTTCCCAGTGTCCTTCTTCCTGCAATGCCCCGTGTCCATATTCGACTTGGTCATCTCCTGCCTTTTCGTCCAGTAACCATACCTTCTGTGACAGCTCTTTCAACTCCACTGTGACGTTTACTCTGGTCAAAGTGTGACAATTTCCGAGACAAGATGCTCTTTATGACCCAGTTTTCTTCGATGTTCAGATCTTGTATAGTTATCTCTTCTCATTCCTCGTTATTGCCAGATGTTTTCCTTTAACAATTTATTTCAAAAGCCCTGATTTAGCTCTGTACTGGTTGTGGAATCCTCCGTGAATCACATCCGTATGTTGCCACGGAAAAGATGCACCTTCCCAAACATGTTACTTTCATTATTTTTTTTTTTGCGCTAGCTCGATTTGAACTCAAGCGTAGTCCATACACACTACTGAATGTTTGCCTGTGTATTAGCTTTCCCTGTTACCACAGTCTCTCGCCATCAAACGAACCCATTCCGACTTCAGAGATACTTCTTATTTACGTCCCCAAGTCAAGGACGAGAAGTCAACATTTTAGTCCAACTGTCCTGTCTAGGGGTTGAACTCCTTATCTCGGTTTTAGGTTATTTTCATGTGTTTGTAGTGTGTCAAAGGCTCTTAATAATTCTTAACCTTTTCATTGTTATAGCAAGACTACGTATGGCTTATATTTATATTTGTGTTCGCCCGCTTTGAACTCAAGCGCAATTCACACAAGTGCTACTATTCCTAGTGAGTGCGCTGGACTGATTTGGAAATTTTGAACATTCCTATTATAGTTAATTTTGGAGTAAGTGATTCACTATTTGTGACACATATTGTCGATTTCCTCGCTGACGATTGAGATCCGAGTTGACATGCTGTTTTGTTTTTCCTTTCCAGTTCCGGAATTGGATTTCTACTTATGCCTCTCTGACCCTCCAATTTCCCGTTGTCACGACGAATTTAACCTTTCTCCTTCTCAAGATGTGCCCAAAAAATGTGAATTGTCTTGTTTTGATGAGCGTAACCAGTTCTCTATGGAAATTAGCTTCTTTCAAGATATCTTCATTACGTCTTTTTTTTTGTTGTCTGCCCACTGTGTTCTTTTATTTATACAATAAAACGACATCTCTGCGGCTTCCACGTAATTCCTTACTACACCTCTGATTGACCATGATGCACTTTCCTACACGAGGATTACTTCTTCATATCTCTTTTTTTTTCTCACCTCATTTCACAAAGATATATTGCATAGGATATTGAGAAAATATTTTCTTGTGAAATGCTTTTCTTGAGCTTTTTTACATTTAATTTCTTTAAAACCTCTTCCATCCTGTTATCGAAGCACCCAATACTTGAAATCATTGACTGACATCAAACACGTTCCATTTCCTTTAATTTTTACACTTTTATATATCTTGCCTACGACTATCACAGAGGGATAAACGCCCGTCCATACGACCGAATCAAGCCACACACAAAAACCCACACAAACAAGCAAAATCATAAACACAGTAAACATATTACAATTGCCTCTTACGCATTGACCGAATGAAAGCATTTCATTCACACAAGAAGCAGACAAGTGCTGGCCACTTCTGCCACTACAAGCTGCCAGAGAACAAAAAAACACATTCCAAGAAGCGAACGGAAAACCCACAACTTTAATGTTCGCAGGAAATTTGACCGGATGTGTTTTATCAACGGAATTATGTGCTTGGTGTTTGCCTGAGTTCAGACAACCTGTGTCGTTAACTGTCTGCATTGGCGGAATAATATCCTGTTGCCGATTAGGTCGCCGAGAATAAAAGTTAGTTGCATATTCTTTACAGGACGTCGCAGTCAACCCAGCATTCTTTGGCTGTTTGTGATTTCTTGGCAAGTTTACCTTAAGTAGTTTGTTATTGCCTTCTGAAAGACCGGTATTCATACCATTTTATGAAAAGCCATTTCAAGGTGGTCTACTACCAAATCGCCCGCCCACTTCGCTTCGAACGCGGTAAGCTTCCGTAACCCCTTTGACACAGAGCCCGCCATGTCGCATTTAATGGAAGCAAAAACAATCAAATACAGAATTTCTAGAAACACTGGGAATGAAAAGAGAGTTGATGAAAGTAATAAAACTGAGGCAAGTGAAATATTTCGGCCATGTTAAAAGATATAAAACTATGATAAAAACCATACTGGAGAGCAAGGTTGAGGACAAGCGAGCAAGAGGCACACAGCGAAACAAGTGGGAAGATAATGTCAAGAGATGGACGAACATCAACCTGACAGAATGTATAATCATGGCGAGAGACAAACAGTGTTGGAGATCCATTGCAGCCAACTTTCATTGTGGTGACGGTACCTGGTTGAATAATCGAATAATATTTACTAATAGGAGAATCGAGTTGTTTATATATGTGATTGTCTGAGAACACATTATTTATTGCCTCAATTTTATTTACTTACGCCAGTCTACCCATCATTTCTTCTTTGATTGCAATTAAGTCATTTGTCTATCTGCCTGTATGTCTATCCATCCACCCGTTCCTTCGTCCCTCCGTTCGTCCATCCTTCTGTCTGTTTATCTACCCGTCCGTCTATCTGTCTAACCATTTGTATGTCTTTCTGTCTAACTGTCTGTCTATCCATATATCTGTCTATCCGTCTATCTGTATACCTGTTTAACCATCAGTCTGTATGTCTCTCTGTTCAATTGTCTATCTGGATAACTGGCATGTTGTCTATTGGTCGGAAGGTCAGTCTGTCTGTCTATCTGTCTGCTTCTTTTCATGCACCTATCCATACACCCATCCAGGCATCCATCCATGTACATATCCCTGCATCCATCCATGCATTCATCCATAATCCACCCATCATATCTGTCTGCCGGTATCTCTGTCTGTACACAGACACGTACATATCCGATCCATAGACATCCATTGACTTTCCATTAGGAGTACTATTGACTCAGTCGTTAAAGTACAGACTTCTCGCTACTCATCTGAGACCGCCAGAATAACAATATATACTGCCTAGCAGACGGATTTCTTTAACAGCATCATTCAGAGAGGAAGACGCTAAAGTTCCCTGGAGTTCATACAGAAAGCTAGGCTGCTACGGCACGAAGATTGCAGGGCGAAATGTGAGATGGTAAATCTTCAGGAAATCTGGTTAGGCTATCCCAGCTTCATCATTCAATACAACGGATTCTACTTCTTGTGTTTCGTCTACGTCGTCTTCTTCGTCTTTGTCGTCTTCGTCTTCGTCTTTGTCGTCTTTGTCTTCGTCTTCGTCGTCTTTGTCGTTTTTGTCTTCGTCTTCGTCTTCGTCGTCTTTGTCGCATTCGTCATCTTCGTCTTCATCGTCTTCGTCTTCGACTTCGTCTTCTTTGTCGGTCGTCTTCTTTGTCGTCTGTGTCGTTTTCGTCGTCTGTGTCGTCTTTGTCGTTTTCATCTTCGTCGTCTTCGTCATCGTCGACTTGGTCTCCTTGGTTTTGGTCTTGTTCTTGGTCTCCTTGGTCTTGGTCTTGTTCTTGGTCTTCTTGGTCTTGGTCTTGTTATTGGTCTTCTTGGTCTTGGTCTTGTTCTTGGTCTTCTTGGTCTTGTTCTTGGTCTTCTTGGTCTTGGTCTTGTTCTTGGTCTTCTTGGTCTTGGTCTTGTTCTTGGTCCTCTTGGTCTTGGTCTTGTTATTGGTCTTCTTGGTCTTGGTCTTGTTCTTGGTCTTCTTGGTCTTGGTCTTGGTCTTCTTGGTCTTGGTCTTGTTCTTGGTCTTCTTGGTCTTGGTCTTGTTCTTGGTCTTCTTGGTCTTAGTCTTGTTATTGGTCTTCTTGGTCTTGGTCTTGGTCTTGGTCTTGTTCTTGGTCTTCTTGGTCTTCTTGGTTTTGTTCTTGTTCTTAGTCTTGATCTTGGTCTTGGTTTTGGTCTTGTTCTTGGTCTTGGTCTTGTTCTTCTTGGTCTTGTTCTTGGTCTTGGTCTTGTTCTTCTTGGTCGTGTTCTTGGTCTTGTTCTTGTCTTGTTCTTGTTCTTGGTTTTCTTGGTCTTGTTCTTGTTCTTGGTCTTGGTCTTGGTCTTGGTCTTCTTGGTCTTGGTCTTGTTCTTGGTCTTCTTGGTCTTGGTCTTCAGTCTCAGTCCGACATTATTATTAAATGAAATCTTTTAGTGCCCCACAATTGCATCTAAAGTGTGGGCCCCAAATCTTGGCCACGTGTTACAAACGCTTTGAAATGATCACCCTAAATCCCACCTCCCCTACCCCCTTTCTTCTTGAATTCAGGTCGCCCATCATTAGCCCATCAATTTTGAAGATGGAGGTTCAGAATGCTCTTAACCATATGAAATCTGGCAGAATCCCGGTTCAGACAGCATCACAACAGAAATGATTAATGCTTTAGAGGAATATGTAATAGATAAAGTTATCAGACTGCTCAATACAATATATACTGTCACTGTCAAAACTGTCAAAAACTGTCATTTACTGCCAATATAGTACCTTGCGGTGTATAGCAGAGGGGTCTTTGAGCCTGAGGAATAAAGGCCGCCTGGCTAGTGCAGTCGCCGCGAACTGTGCAGGTTAGGATTATCTTTTTGCCACCGACAGAAAAAAATCCCACACCTTACCGAGGGATCGAACCGAGTCTCCCGAATGAGAGTCCGGCGTTCTAGCCTCTCGGCCAGCCGCTCCTCTCAGCCGCTTCTCTCTGTGTGTATACAATATATGATACTGGAAATATACAACTTGAATTATGTAACTCTGTATTTATTGCAATCCCAAAAGAAATCAGAAGCCTTGGAATGTGATCAACACCGAACATTTAGTATAATGAGTCACATCACGAAGATTTTGCTAAGAAATACCATGCAAAGGATTAGGAAGAAAATACAACCTGTAATAGGAGAACAATGTGGGCTTGTAGAAGGCAAGGGTACAGTAAATGCTGTGTATATACTGAGAATCGTAATCGAACGTTCTATAGAAGTAAACAAAGATCTACACCTTTGCTTTATTGACTACACAAAGGCTTTCGATAAAGTGAGACATGTCGACATTATAAGGATGCTTGAAGATCTACAAATTGATGGAAAAGACCTTAGACTTGTAAAAAAACACATATATTAGTTTAGTTTAGTTTAGTTTAGTCGATGGATCAACATCACGGCACACCGTAACCCATAAATGCTCCGTTCTCCTCCTAACTCAAACCTGAGTTTGGAGAAACTCAGCTCAGTGCACGAACTCCGTAGCACCGGCGAGGATCCTTAAATACTTTGGGCAGATTTTTAATTCGAAATTTTGCCCGGGGAGTGCCGTTAGGCTACTCCTTTTCGATTTCCAACTGCTAAGGGATGTTTTACGTGCGCAACAATAAACACAGGTCTCCGATCCCACTACCCAGAGACCAGGGGACATTTTATTATTAGACGTCCACGTGAAAAAATCCCGGTCCTAACCGGGGCTTGAACCCGGGACCTCCAGCACTCGAGACGGACACCATACCTCGAGGCAACGCAGCCCCCTTAAAAAAATTATTGGAAGCAACAAGCTGCCATAAGAATTGATAATGAAGTAGGTCAATATCAGCCTATTAAGAAAGGTGTGAGACAGGGATGTGTAATGTCCCCAGATCTGTTTTCCCTGTACAGTGAACATATTTTCAGAAATATAGAAGATATGGAAAGAATCAAAATTGGGGGACGATACATCAATAGCATTAGATATGTAGATGATACATTCTTGATTGCAAACAATGAACATGACCTGCAACATTTAGTGTTGCACATAGTTTTGTTGCACACAGTGAACAACTAGGGTTAGAATGTAATAGTAAGAAGATAGATTATGGTCGTCACTGGGAAGATGGAAATACCACAATGTAATATACAATTAAATGGGAATATTCTTCAACAAGTGAATCGGTACAGTTATCTCGGATCAGTCATAATAACTGATTGGACATGCCTTGAAGAAATTATAACAATAATTGCCATTGCGAAGGTAGCCGTTTGCAAGATGAAAAACATATTGATCAATAAAAAGATATCAATTGAAACGAGAAAAAGAGTGTTAAAGTGCTACATAGAACCTGTACTTGTGTATCGACGTGAAGCGTAGACAATGAGCAGAGAAGCTGAAAAACATCTGACGGTTGTCGAAATGTGGTTTCTGAGGAAAATGCAAAGAATATCATGGACAGACAGAAAAACCAATGAACAAGTCCTTCAAGAAACATATGCAGATCTTAAACTGATTAGAGACATTAGACGCAGACAGTCAACATATTTTGGGCATGTTATGAGAAGAAATGAATTGGAGAACGTCGTGACAACTGGCAAGATCGAAGGGAAGAGACCAAGAGGAAGACCGAGAAGTAAATACCTGGATGGCTTGGCCACGTGGCATGATCGAGACAGAAACACGGAGCTGATCTACGACTCTGGTGATCGAGTTAGATGGCAAAACATGACCACCCACACTTAATGGCATGGCACATGATGGATGCATGGATCATTAGCCCTTAAAACGGGCCGCCTATCGCAGGCACTACAAACTTATAGGAACCAAACCCTGGTTTTCTGTTACAAGCGTTTCGAAGACATCAACCATTCCCACCCCACCCCAGATACAGACATGGCGTTCAATAAGGTTTAAGCTCGTACCTTTTGTGCCACATGGTTAATCTCTGCCCTGAGTTATTAATAACCTGATACTGAGCAGCACTCGCTGTCCGGAGTTGTACTTGTTGACCAAAATAATGACCGCTGATCAGGACGCAAAGAGACCAGAAAATTTGGTATTTATCAGAACAGTTTATGTTCGCTTTATGCTACTGTTTCTGATGCGTTCTGTTTCTAATGATGTTGCCAGCTTCATAAATAATCATATGTTCATTATCTATCTCTATTCTGGATTTTCCCGAACTTGCATGTCTGTGTCGATATTTCGGGTTGTTTACTTCTTTGCGTCCCGCCCATTTCCTGTAGGGTAAGAACATGATATTCATAAGAGTAAATATCTACGTGAGAAATAGGTTCACAAGTAACGATTGGCACTTATAAATGTGAAGGAAATAAGTAGATAGCAGAAGAATGTCATCATCATCATGTGCAATACCGATAAGCATGGGTAATCCTGGTTTGTCATCTCACAATCAGTATTGGATCAGCTCCGTGTTCTTGTACTGATAGTGTCACGTGCCAAGTCATTCAAGCATTCAGCTGTCCTCTTACTCTTTTCCATCAATCTTGCCAGCTGTCACTATGTTTTCTAGTTTATTTTTCCCCATAACGTACACACACAAAATCTTGATTGTCGCATTCTAATTTATATAATCTATTTACGGTTTTCATCTTTGTCTTGTAGAACTTTATTTTTCGTTTTTCTGTCTGTTTATGGCAATCTGTGCTTTTCCCCCCACATTATCTACAATTCCACTGCCATTATTTATATGTTACTCTTCTGGTCTGCTTGTTGTCCATGATATATGTGCAAACAAAGGTACAGGTTCTATGTAACAACTCAACATTCGTTGTCTCATCGTAGAAGTCACCAGACAATATAGAAAGTGAACCCTGCATATGTAAAGACTAATGCTGGTCTGTACAGCCAAAGTGAAGAGATTTTAGACTCTCATCTTCTCAAAATGAAGGCTTCCGAGATGGAGTGGAGTAATGAATTCCATATTGTTTGTTATATAATTATTTTCACGTAAGATTCTTTGAACCAGAAGATGAAAGTAGAAAATCTAACAAAAAGTCGTTGTGTTTGAATGTTTGATTCTTAACATTATGTAATTGAAAGATCACAGAGTTGTCTAACTGACTTTAGGTTAGTTCCTTTCTTTCTAAGACGTTGTTATTTTAACGCCTTTTGTTACCTCAAGATGTTACTTTAATTCGTTCTATCTTAAGAGAATGTTACATAGTTTAGCTTAGTTTAGTCGACGGATCATCATCACAGCACACGGGTTTAACCCATAAGTGCTCCGTTTTATTCCTGACTCAAGCCTAAGTCCGGAGAATCTCAGCTCAGTGCACGAACGAACTCCGTAGCACCGGCGAGGATCCTAAAATACTTTGGGTAGATTTTTAAATCGGAATTTTGCCCGTACAGCGCCGTTAGGCTACTCTTTCACGATTTCTAACTGCCAAGGGATTATTTTCGTGCGCAACAATACACACGGGAGTCTGATCTCACTACCCAGAGACCAGGGGATATTTTGTTACTAGAAGTCCACGTGAAAAAATCCGGGTCATCACCGCGGTTTGAACGCGGGACCTCCAGCACTCTAGGCGGACATAAGACCTCGAGACCACTCAGCCCCCCCCCCCACCATCTCCAAAATCAGGATGTTAATGTCCTATAAAAAAGTTACTTTAATTAGTTCTGTTTTAAGAGGATGTTATATTAACTCGTTCTATCTTAGGATGTTACATTAACTCGTTCTATCTTAAGTGGGTGTAACATTAACTCGTTGTGTCTTAAGTGGATGCTACATTAACTCGTGTCTTATGTGGATGTTGCATTAACTCGTTCTATTTTAGGAGAATGTTACATTAACTCATTATATCCTAAGAAATTGTTACATTAACTCGTTGTGTCTTATTAGGATGTTACCTTAACTCTTTCTATCTTAAGAGGATGTTACATTAACTAGTACTATCCTATAAATTTGTTACTTTAATTCGTTCTAGTTTAAGAGGATGTTACATTAACTCGTTCTATCTTAAGAGGATGTTGCATTAACTTGTTCTATCTTCAGAGGATGTTACACATTAACTAGTTCTATCCTATAAAATTGTTACTTTAATTAGTTCTGTTTTAAGAGGATGTTATATTAACTCGTTCTATCTTAGGATGTTACATTAACTCGTTCTATCTTAAGATAATATTACCTCGTTCTATCTTAAGAGGATGTTACATTAACTCATTATATATTAAGAAATTTTTACATTGACTTATTCTATAGTAGGGAATTGCTATTTTCCTCACTATATTATCAGAAGTTGTTATTTCAACTCATTATGTCCTAAGGAGTTGTTACTATAACTAGTTATGTCCTAAGAAGTTGTAGCTTTAACTAGTTATGTCCTAAGGATTTGTTACTATAACTAGTTCTGTCCTAAGAAGATGTTACTTTAACTCGTTGTGTTATAAGATATTTTACTAATAGATGTTTCGTTGAAAATTGTTATAATAATAACACTATCAGGCGCAAGTAGTTCAAGAAACACTTGGGAAAACATTGGTTAATGTTACAAGTGTGTGCAGCTTATTGTAATAAATATATGGAATAGAGTGGTTTATTGTAGCAAGTAGGTGGGACACAATGGGTTAATGTAACATGTTGATGGTACAGAGTGGTTTCATGCAACAAGTGGATGGGACAGCGTGGTTTAATGTAACAAGTAGATGAGACAGGGTGGGTTAATGTTGAGACAGGGTGGGTTAATTTTATGGTACAGAAATGTTTCATGTAACAAGTGGATGGGACAGCGTGGTTTAATGTAACAAGTAGATGTGACAGAGTGGTTTATTATAACAAGTAGATGAGACAAAGTGGGTTAATGTAGCAAGTAGATGGGACAAACGGGTTAAGTGTAACAAGTGGATTCGGGAGTATAATTTAAAAGTGGGTTAGTATAATATGTCTTTGAGACAGCGTGAGCTAATGTAATACGTGGATGAGACAGTGTGGGTTAGTGTAACAAGTGGATGTGACAGAGTGGGTGAGTGTAACAAGTGGATGGGACAGAGCGGGTTAGTGTAACAAGTGGATGGGACAGACTGGATTGGAACACAATAGGTTAATGTAATAAGTGGATGGAGCAGAATGGGTTATCGTGATACTTGTGTTTTGAAGAGTGTATTAGTGTAACATTAAGATTTTACAGAGTGGTTTGTAACAAGATTATGGGACAGAATGGGTTACTGTAACAAGCGGATCTGACAGAAAAGGTTAGCATAACAAGTGAGGAGTTAATAAAGCATATTGTGTATGTAGATGCCAACAAACGCTAGGTGACTTGCCTGGTACTGAATAACCTAATCTCCTGCCTATAACATTTTCCTATTAGGTCTGTACGTTAGCGTTGGCGATCAAGATTCGCCATTTCACGCGATCACCCGAATATCTGATCATTTCTGTGCGCTTGTCCCGATTATGCCTTTTCACCATGCAATCTAGGTACAAGGGTAAGTTAACAAGTGAGTCACAAATGGCTGTAGAAAAATAACTAAAGATGATAACAACTTGAAACTAGTTTTATTTTTATAGATACACTGTCCCTTTATTTCTCAACATAATTTCCATCAACATTGATGCACTTATCCCATCGTTTTATCAGTCCTCCCAAACCGGCTGCATAGAACCACGTGCTCTGTTTTCTAAACCACGTTTTCACTTCACATTCAACTTTGGCGTCATTCGTGAAATGTCTCCCGCTAAGGTGGGTTTCCTGTTTATGCTGGCAAATGTTTGTCCGGTAAAACGGTGCATAGTTGGGTAGAAAAGTTACTAGGATGAGTCAAGAAGTAAATCACACAGGTCTGTGGGATGGTAGGTCAATGAAAACAAAGCACAGCAGTTCTATGCAGCCGGTTTGGGAGGACTGATAAAACGATGGGATAAGTGTATCAATGTTGGTGGAAATTATGTTGAGAAATAAAGGGACAATGTATTTACACAAATAAACTGGTTTCAAGTTGTTATCATATGTAGTTATTTTTCTACAGCCATTTGTGACTTACTTATTAACTTACCCTCGTATTTATTGCTGCGTCTCTTCATTTCACCTTTACTCCTATCAAGTTTGACAGATGTGAAAATATGAGGGTTAGAGTCGAATCATAATTTACTAGGGTTGTCCAAAGGCGGTTTCCCCTAGTTTCTGGCCGGTTTGTCTCAAATTTTAATCTGCAAGCCTTCGGCTCAAGAGACGAACTCATACAGGAAGCAGTGGGAGGGGGAGTAGGGATGGGGGAGAGTGAAGGGGGGGGGGGGGGGGGTTGTTGATTTCTTAACTCACGGATAATCTTAACACAATAGATGTGTGAGATATTATAATTCCACCATTTCTATTTCTGTCTCAGGACGTGTAACTAACACCCACGGAACAAAACTACACGCCAACCAGAGATCACAATGAACAGCGAAATCTACACGCCAACCAGAGATCACAATCAACAAGGAAGAAACTGACTGTGTCACAAACGTTTAACCACTTGGCTCCATAATCAACCGGAGTGCCGAGTTAGCAAAATGGCTAGACGCGCACCAGTAGCACCTTTGCTCTTCGGTTCGATTCTCATTAGGGCGATTTTGACATTTTTTTTTTTTTAAATTGCCTTGGTAATCCAGGTGGACCCAGTCTAGAAAGGGTACCAGGGATTCCCTTTGGGTGAAACCGACCACATCAGCCACTGAGTGCAGTCTGGTCTATACAAGTAAGGTCTAGCTCCGTATCCCCAGTGCACCATAAGTGTGTAAAAGAAAACTTACGTTTATTTTTAAAAACAATAATAAACAACATATGGACTTTTAGAAAAGACGCCAGAGGCAGGCTGGCCATATCAATACAGAGATTACACATTAGGTCAGCATGGCCGAATGGATAAGAGAGCTGGTTCTTAAGCTACCTGTGTGTTGATGCCGAGGTAGGGGTTCAACTTCTACACCGGTCAGCTGGATTAAAATGTTGACTTCTCGTCCTTAACTAGGGAACGTAAATTACAAGTAATTCAGAAGTCGGGGTAATAGGGAAAGCTAATCCACACGAAAAAATCAGTCCAGCGCACAGGAAGTTGTAGCACGTGTATGAGCCATGTTTTAGTTCAAAGCAATCGAACGTACACAAAAATAAATAAATAAATAAACAAAATAGAGTAGACATTATTAAGAATCACTATTGTATAACACCAGGAAACAAGACAAAGTAACACTTCTGAGATCGCGCAATATACGAATATGAGTCATGGACAATATCACAATCGCTAAAAAAGAAAATGTGTGCTTTTGAGCAGAAACATTCTCAGAGTGTCGTTGACCAATAAGAAGAAGCATAGTGACATTCTACAAGATCGGAACATTGAAGAAAACTGGCTCAAAAACAATATTGTCTCGGAAACTCAAATACAGGGTGAATTTTAAAGACTGTGCAGTATTTGAAAATATTGCTGGTCCAAGTTTTGTTTTTACCTATTATATTGCATGAACTTTACAGAGGGTGAATACAAAACTTGGACCGGCAATATTTTCAAACACCGCACAGTCATTAAAAATACACCCTATACTTTGGCCATATTAAACGTCACGATGGCTTGGAAAAGAACAGTGTTGGAGGGGATGGTTGCTGGAAGAGGAGGCTGGGGTGGACGAGCACGAAGATGGACACAGGACATTGCAGACACCTTGAACATGAGGGTGCATGGGGCGAGAGACATGGCAGAGATCGAGATACTTTTCGGCGCGCTATGATGTGAGCGACGTTCTGCATGATTTAGATAATGTAGTTCAACTGGTGGCTTTTCCCAGGAAGTGTCATTTCGTGTACGCTGAATCCACGTTTACGTCCATAAATGTCTTTACACCTTTTAATCTTCCAAGTACACAAACAATACTTTCATGCCGTAACACTTTGAACCTACTGAATGGTAACATCTCTAACAGTGGCAGCTCTAGTAACCGACCTGTCATTCTTAAAACTGAGAATTCAGAACTAAACGCTTTCTCAGACAGTTAGAAGACTTGTAAAATAAATCAAATAATTACACCTGCTCAGGTTTATGCATTAGACGTCGAAAATATTTGACATGCTTCATTTATTTTTAGTTTAGGATAATGTGGCACGAGATAGGTGTATGTCGCTAAAAACTTAGTGACATTTCTCACTCCAAGATATTTCCTTTTTCTATATGGGACAAAGTTGATTCTTGGAAACGTGTGTAGGGTTAATGAACTCGCCATTCGTTTATCATGTGCCATGCCGATAAGCGTTGGCGGTCATGTTTCACCATCTCACACGATCACCAGAGTCGTGGATCAGCTCCGTGTTCTTGTCTCGACATTGGCATGTGGCCAAGCCATTTAGATATTCTCTTCTCTACCTCAGTCGTTATTTTCCCTCCCAGTCTTGCCAGTTGTTACCAAGTGGTCTACTTTATTTCTTCTCATAACGTGTCCAAAAAATGTTGACTGTCTATGTCTGATTTCTCTAATCAGTTTACGGTTTTCATTTGTCTCCTGTAGGACTTGGTCATTGGTTTTTCTGTCTGTCCATGGTATTCTTTGCATTCACCTCAGAACTACATTTCCACTGCCATGGATACTTATTTGATTTCTCGTGCACTGCCCATCTCTTAGTTATGAGTTTACTTTACTATCTCTCTGTCTCTATCTCTCGTTCTCTCTAACTTTCTCCTTCTTGCCCTTATTATTTTCCAGTCTATCTTTCTGTATCTAATATTATTTATATATATATCCCTAACTCTCTCTCTCTCTCTCTCTCTCTCTCTCTCTCTCTCTCTCTCTCTCTCTATCTCTCTCTCTCTCTCTCTCTCTCTCTCTCTCTCTCTCTCGTATCCCATTTCTTAACCCTTTGACAATAAAGTGTGTTCGTTTGTTTTCTCCCCCTCTCGTTCTGTGTATGTATATACATATAAAGCTCTCTGCCTCTCTCCGTCGCAGATAAATGATGCTTAACTTATGTGACCACAATTTTTAATTTAACAGCCGATAACCTGGTTAATTATTACTACTGTAACTCTCTTTGACAAGCCAGTTATAAATGTAACTAACTCTCTTTGACAAGCCAGTTATTACTGTAACTCTCTTTGACAAGCCAGTTATTACTATAACTCTCTTTGTCAAGCCAGTTATTACTGTAACTCTCTTTGACAAGCCAGATATTACTGTAACTCTCTTTGACAAGCCAGTTATTACTGTAACTCTCTTTGACAAGCCAGTTATTACTATAACTCTCTTTGACAAGCCAGTTACTACTGTAACTCTCTTTGACAAGCCAGTTATTACTACTGTAACTCTCTTTGACAAGCCAGTTATTACTGTAACTCTCTTTGACAAGCCAGTTATTACTACTGTAACTCTCTTTGACAAGCCAGTTATTACTATAACTCTCTTTGACAAGCCAGTTACTACTGTAACTCTCTTTGACAAGCCAGTTATTACTACTGTAACTCTCTTTGACAAGCCAGTTATTACTGTAACTCTCTTTGACAAGCCAGTTATTACTACTGTAACTCTCTTTGACAAGCCAGTTATTACTATAACTCTCTTTGACAAGCCAGTTACTACTGTAACTCTCTTTGACAAGCCAGTTATTACTACTGTAACTCTCTTTGACAAGCCAGTTATTACTATAACTCTCTTTGACAAGCCAGTTACTACTGTAACTCTCTTTGACAAGCCAGTTATTACTACTGTAACTCTCTTTGACAAGCCAGTTATTACTATAACTCTCTTTGACAAGCCAGTTATTACTACTGTAACTCTCTTTGACAAGCCAGTTATTACTATAACTCTCTTTGACAAGCCAGTTATTACTGTAACTCTCTTTGACAAGCCAGTTATTACTACTGTAACTCTCTTTGACAAGCCAGTTATTACTATAACTCTCTTTGACAAGCCAGTTATTACTACTGTAACTCTCTTTGACAAGCCAGTTATTACTGTAACTCTCTTTGACAAGCCAGTTATTACTATAACTCTCTTTGACAAGCCAGTTATTACTGTAACTCTCTTTGACAAGCCAGTTATTACTGTAACTCTCTTTGACAAGCCAGTTATTACTACTGTAACTCTCTTTGACAAGCCAGGTATTACTACTGTAACCCGCTTAGAAAAGCCAGTTATTACTGTAACTCTCTTTGACAAGCTAGTTACTTCTCTCTTTCCTTGATAAGCCAGTTATTACTGTAACTCTCCTTGAAAAGCCAGTAATTACTGTAACTGTCTTTGACAAGCCAGTTATTTCTCTGACTACTGTAACCCTCTTTGGCTTGGCCTGTCAGTACTTTTAATTGCTGTGAGAAGACAGTTATGAGTTTTCTCTATGTCTGTATGTGTTTGTCTGTCTGTAGGTATGTATGTCTGTCTACCGATACGCTAGACAGCTCTTTCTCTAACATTGTCTGTAGTTTCTCTGTCTGCCTGTCTCTCTGTCTGTCTGTTTGTCTGCCTGTTTGTTTGCGTATCCGTCTATCTGTAAATATGTCTGTGTGTTTGCTTTTGTTCTAGACAGATATTACTTTAACCCTGTCTGTCTCTCTCTCCTTCGCCCTCTCTCTCTCTCTCTCTCTCTCTCTCTATCTATCTATCTATCTCTCTCTGTATGTGTGTCTCTGTCTGTCTGTCTGAATACATGTTTTTATCTGCCTGCCTTTGTCCTAGACAGTTGTTATTTTCTCTCTCTCTCTCTCTCTCTCTCTCTCTCTCTCTCTCTCTCTCTCTCTCTCTCTCTCTCTCACTCTGTGTGTGTGTGTGTGTGTGTGTGTGTGTTTGCTTACTTTCTGTCCATCCGCCTTCTGTCTGTCTGTAAATGTGTCTCTCTGTCTGACTGTTGTTGTTCTAGACATTGTTTAGTTTAACTTTGTCTGTTTATCTGTCTGTACGCATGTGTCTGCCTGTCTGCCGATGTTTTAGACAGTTGTTACGTTTACTCAGTTTGTCTGTCTGTCTGTCGGCCGGTCTTTTCTTCTGTCTGTTTGTCTGTATGAATGACCGCCTGTCTGCCTGTCTATCGATGTTCTGCCTGTCTGCAATGTTTTAGACTGTAATAACCTTAACCCTGTCTGTGTTTGTCTGTCTGTCTCTCCGTCTGTCTATATTCTAGACAATTATTACTTTAACTTTCGCTATCTTTATTTCTCTGCCTCTCTCTATCTATCTGTCTGTCCGTTTGATATTACTATAGATTGCTATTTCTTTTACTCTCTCTCTCTCTCTCTTTCTCTCTCTCTTTCTCTCTTTCTCTCTCTCTCTCTCTCTCTCTGCCTATCTCCCTCTCTGTCTCTTTAGCTGCCTCTATCTGTCTGTATCTCTCTATCTCCATTTGCCTCTGTCTCTGGCGCTTTCTTTCTCTCTCTCTCTCTATCTATCTCTCTTTCTCTCTCTCTCTTTCTCTCTCTCTCTCTCTGCTTATCTCTCTCTCTGTTTTTCTGTCTGCTCTCTCTCTCTCTCTCTCTCTCTCTCTCTCTCTCTCTCTCTCTCTCTCTCTCTCTCTCTCTCTGACCAAACAGTTTTCATATCACAGTAACAGCTGCCAGAAAGCATTAGATACGGACGTACTTTGAATCAACCACATTGGAAGCGAAACACTTCAACTCTGCCAGACAACTGACACTTAGCCCTCAGTCATGGAGTATATCTAAGCTTCTGGTGACGTAGTTAGTCTTCACTTCAAGCTGGTTCATCCTGACCAATTGCCATCTCCGCATTGAAGGTCGTCTGTAATGAGTATCCAGATCCCCCAATGAGGTTATGTTGACATACTTTCGTGCCTGTTACATCAGCGATGTTAACATCTTGACCTGGGTCGGCTTCTTAAGGGCGCACTCAGAAACTTCGTACACTCTCTTAGAAACTCCAGAGGATACTTTACTGGTTTCTATCAAAAAATCGAATAGAGGCCCTGTAGATGTGGATATACAGACGAATATGTCGTATTTCATGGAAACAAAAACAATCAAATGCAGATGTTCTAGAAAAATTGAGAATGAAGAGAGATTCAAACCAATGTTTTCCCGTAGTGAATGTGAATAACGAAGACACAAACAATAGATTGCACGATTTATTGCCTGGCATATTTCGCTGCATCTCGTCAGGTACATACTGCAGAAATCACACAACGTAAAGTAAATTAACTAGATAAATCCTTCAAGTTAAAATATACACATATTCGCACAGTAATGTCAATTTTCTACCACGGTAATTTTAAGCTGACTAACATGTCTTTCTGTTTGCACAATTCTGGCTTGCGTTGATTGATCATAATAGCTTCTGCAAACTTTAACAAGCGAGTATTTTGTGTGTCAAACAACACGCGAAAGGCAGCGTCTCTGTCAACCACATGGCCGCTTTCTGTCGGCCCTCAGAGATCTGAAATACCGGTGAGGAAATATCCCCGTCCTTAGGCATTCCTCGCATTGGTAATAAATCGCAATAATAGCAATAGGCAATAAATCGTGCAATCTATTGTTTGTGTCTTCGTTATTCAAATTCACTACGGGAAAATATTGTTTTGAATTTCTGAAACGTTGCCTCCCATTACCAACTGTGAAGCGATTAGATTGATTACTCAAGCTGAAATGTTAAATATCGTTACAGGATTGTCGATTGAAATTTCTCGAGGAATTTCTCGGGGATATTTCCTCACCGGTATGTGTTTATAACGATTTATAACGACCCCTGCGTCCCTGCACAACTCTGCCACCCTAATTACTGCCACCTGTAAGTCTTTCGCTAAACTGGCCCTGTCTCTGCCCTGTCTGTACACCAGCACATCATCTGCAAATGTCAAGATTGTACCCACACTTGGTGTCTCAATAGCTGTGATTTTGCTAGTGTAGACATTAAAGAGCACTGGGGACAAGGCAGATCCCTGTGGCAACTCAGGTGTAATTGTACAAGGGTCAGAAGTCCAGGAACTAATGCGCAGTGCAACCTTACGCGCATAAAGGACCGCCGCAACCCATTTAACAAGGCAAAGGCAGACCTCCATTCCCAACAGTGTGTACGTCAACCGATCATACCTGACCCTGTTATACGCAACCTCCAGGTCAAGAGCTACCGCCACTGTCTCTTGTTTATCCTAGAATCCCTCGTAGACATCAAATGCAAAAGTTGCAGCATTGGCACAGGTGTCCTTCCCAAGCCGGCAACTGCAGAGCCCTTTGGGAAGCAGATTACGACTTTCCAAATGTCGCTGGAGCCTACGTGCTACTATCTTTTCGAGGACTTTGCCATACTTATTTTGCAGGGTTATGAGTGATCATGGAAGGAAATTAGGGCTGCCATAAGTTCACACAGAATTAGGGGAGGCTGAAAGATATACAATAGTAAAGGTGCAGGATTTTAAACTCCATGCAACAGAGGGTTTTGGGAGTGGAACCAGGTAGCAATGCAGCCAATCATGGGGTATTTCCGCCGTATTGATGCTTAGGTTGAAACAAAGAGCCATTTCCTCCAAGTCCCCTTCATTAATGTTACTCATATGGGAGTAAGTCACCCCATCCGGATCTAGCGCTGTGTCTTTAGCTTGCTTCAGTACCCGTCTAATATCCTCCACCTTAATCTCACAGTCCTCCTTCCTAGTGACCCGTGACAAGGCTTCTCTGACGTTATCTCTAATAGCTCTATCTTGCTGATCCGTCTGTTTTAAAAATCGTGCAAGAAAAGCCTCCCCTTTGTTCTTGTCAGTTGTCATAGGTCGGTTGTTATCATCATAACCGGTACCATGTGTAAGAGACATCGCCTGTCTCTTCAGCTGCCGGTGCAGCCTTCAGAATTTTCCCAATGTCACATCCCCACCGACTGCATTGATAAACTGTTCCCGCTTAATCCTTTTTACCTCTGCTGCCTGGAGTTTAAAATCCTGCACCTTTACTTTTGTATATCTTTCAACCTCCTCTAATTCTGTGTGAACTTATGGCAGCCCTCATTTCCCTCCATGAATTCTCTACCTTTGGTATCCACCATGGTGGTTGGGTGAAAACTTATTGGTTTAGATCTTCCCTGTGATCTAAGGCGCCCCAAGAGCGAAGAGTGGTCGCAATCATAACTGAATGCCCTGCGAAGTGGTCGCAATCATAACTGAATGCCCTGCGAACTCTAATAGCCCTAACTGTGCTGGACTTAGGTAGTCCAGCAACACTCATTGAAGGTATGGATCCGGGAAGAGAGGCGGAGGTCGACCACTGGGAAATGGAGACCGGACGCATAAGATACCGCGGGCGTGAACATGTACGAAGCCGAGGAGTTAGCGAAAAAGGTAGAATTTTTCCGGACTACGAGAGAAAAGCGACGTTCTATAACAGGCCCTCATGTGTGATGATGATGGTGATGATGTCAGCTCTGAAGTAGAATAGAGGCTGATCTTCTATAATTGTATCGTTGCAGGATGTGTATTCTTGTTTGACTAGCAGCGCTCTCGTCAAAATGGATATCGTGTGTTTTGTTTGTTTGTTTTTGTTTTTTTCATTCGCTCGCTTTCAAGCATAGTCCATATATGTGCTACTACTTCCACTAGACTTATACTTGCGTGTCGATTAGCTTTGTATATTACCAGTATCCCTCACCATTAGGCGAACCCACTCGGACTTCTGAGGTGTTTGTAATTTATGTCCTCAAGTCAATGACGCGAAGCCCAACTTTTAGTCCAACTGACCCCTCGTCTAGTGGTTGAACCTGCTACCTCAGTATCAACACACCGGAAGTTTAAGAGTGAGCGCTCTTATCCATTTGGCCATACTGACCGATGGCTAGCTCACATCTCGGAGAGCATTAGCACCAGGCTGATACAGGCCATATCACCTCGATGTGTCGCTCGTTAATGGTAAACATGAGATACGAAATCTCTAATATCACTTAAAGGAATGTCAACCGCGAAATAGATTTCCTGTTTTTCTTCATAAGTCTGCCTGCAGGTCTGTCTGTCCGTCTGTCTGTTTTGTTTCTGTCTGTCTCAGAGTGAGAGATAAAACCGATTATTTGTTACACCAACCTTCAACATATATCTGTTGGCCACTGTTGATAAGTAAAATAAATAGATAGGGAACACGTACGCTGTTCAGGAAATACTATACTGGAAGTGACATTCTTCTTCTTGTTCCTATTTGTGTTCTTTCTCTTCTTATTTTTCATATTCTCCTTCTTCACACCCTTCTGCTTCTTCTTCTACTACTACTGCTGCTACTACTACTACTACTACTACTACTACTACTACTACTACTACTACTACTACTACTACTACTACTACTACTACTACTACTACTACTACTACTACTACTACTACTGCTGCTACTACTACTATTATTATTATTATTATTATTATTATTATTATTACTTTAACTACTACTACTATTTCGACTTCGTTTTGTTGTTTTAGTTATAATTATTATTATTATCTTTATCCACCCTCCACCTCTTCGCCGTCACTGGTGAGCCTTTTATCCCTCCACCTCGTTGTCATTCTCTAAAACGTCCCATCAATTAACAATCCCCACCTCCCCTTCCTTTTTACAACCACTCCGCGTCGTCCTCCATCTACAAACACACATGTTATTCACCAAAGAACAAATAATAAAACAAACGCTTTACAGAAGATAAACAGATGACTGGCCTGGAACTGATTTCCGTGAGTGCGTTTTCGACATACTCTCGGCTGAGGTTAAGCATGTGTCATAGTTTGGTTTATGAATACGTCACTCTGGAGTTTACTGCTAAAGAACTACTCTATTCTTGTCTGAAAAGCTAGAGATGCTCAAGTTTCCATTCTCAAGCTTAAGTCACTTACAGACTAGTGTTGGGAAGCTTTGCTGAACTCCATAGGGTTGAAGGCGTATCCATGTGGGAGGTGTTCTACGCCATGAAAGAAATAATTGGTGACGTAGAAACTGTTAGATTCATACAAGAGACAACATTGCAGTTATAAACATAGTTCAGGCGAACGAAAGAAGAAGAAGAAAACGCTAACTACATTCACTTGTTAATTTTGTTTGTTTGTTTGTTTGTTATTGCAGCTACTGCTGCTGTTATTTTTGTTGCTTTTGTAAATGGTATTGTTGATGATGTTGTTTAGAACACGGTCGAATACAGTTTTTAACTCTTTCATGACTTGATGATTTGGGGACTAAAGATGATGTGGATATGGGTCAGAGACTATTTCGCAGTCAATGAGGGACGAGAAGGGACAGGTAACCGGGGTGGGCTGGGGGGGGGGGGGGTGCTGCCGTGGCTTTTGAACTTGAATATTACAGAAGAGTTCGTAGACTATCGTGGAACAAGGTGAAGAAACTGTTGACATTCTCAGCATCCAGGAGGGCTGGCTTAGGGGTAGTGTCATGTCTCGAAGTCTGAAATGTTTTAACTTTATTGGACGGGACGGTTGTTTAGAAAGAGCAATGATGGCGGACATGATGTCTACGAAAGAAGATGGATGCGAGACATTGCAGGAGCCTTGCGTATGGGTATTCTTGGAGCAGGACAACTGGCAATGGATAGAGGATCTTTATGGCAGAGTGTGACGAAAGCGACGTTCTGCAAAGAATCTGTCACATCATTATGATGTCTAGAACATCGGCCGACATACAGACAAATAGATAGAGTTAAAGTAATAACTGTCTAAAACATAATAATAACAATAATATGATGATGATGATGATGATGATGATGACGATGATGATGATGATGATGATGATGAATGCAGGATCTGGATGCAGATTGCCTGCCATTATCGTAATAGTATTTCTAGTAATAAGCTGTGTTTCTCTTGCAGCCTTGTAGCTTATAACTTTTTGAGTGTTCGGCAAGATTCATGACACTGGAAACCATGCTCGCTCCTCTTTTCTCTACGCTGACCAATTTCTGCGCAGTACGCCCCATGAGTTGCTGTAGAGAGGGTCATAATCGCTTTATACACCGAACCATGGCAATTCAGAGCACCTGAAACCTACGTTCAACGGTTCCAATAGGATAAATGCCAAGGACACAGCTGAAGATTAGCATCGTATCTCCCTGAAACAATTTTCCACCCAAACATTGACTCACTAATATAAAGTAGACATGCACTGACTGCAGTAGTAATATACATAGAATGTAATAAAGAGAGTAGTTTAGAATTGTATAGAGACACACTGAATAGAGACTTCAAACTACACTTCACAAAGTCGACATCTCACATTGTCTTTCTCCATCTTTCACCTTTTATCCCCCATGATTTGCATTATCCCTTGCAGCTCCGTCCACATTCTCCCAATATTTTTTTATATCTGGTCTCTATTTCTCATCTCTGTGTGTTTATGGTCTTCCTCTATTCTAGACAAAGGTCTATATAGTTATTCTATGCTGAGGTTTGCTTAGTGTATGTCCTATCCAGTGCCAACGTCTTTTCTATTTCTCTAGCTTCACTGGTATTTGTCTTGTTCTCTCCATGAACTTCATCGTGTTCATTTTGTTATACCACTGTACTCCTTCTAGTCTGCGCAGACATCAATTAATTAATGTTTCCAGTTTGTAGTTTAGTCGCTGTCCGTGTATCTAATCCATGCAGTAATATTGATGTAACACTAGTTTGGTGCTTACGTTAATTTCTGTTGACTTCCACAAACGTCCTAGTGATATAGGCTACAAGCTTTCGGTGAGTTTTTTTTAATGTGTTCTTATTATGATATATTTTTAAGGATAAAAATAACACACTGCCATTGCCAGATAACATAAACCGTAACTTGTAGACCGTGTCGCGTTGTGTTATAACGTTTTGGTATGGGAGCCGGTCGTTCAGAAAGCAATGGAAAACTACTGAACGTAAAATTTGCCTAGTACATAAACTGCAGCTGAAAAATGCAGGTGTTGACTGCAACGTCCTGCAAGGGATATGCAACATTTTAAAGAAAAACTTGGATAACAATAGCTATTCCATTGGTGAATAGTGACAGGGCCCAAGACAACTATAGTTATTTCAGTTGGTGAATAGTGGCATGGACAAGGGTAACAATAGCTATTGCAATTGGTACATAGTAACACGGACATGGTAACACTAGCTATTCCACTTGGAGACCAGTAACAAGAACTAGGATAACAAAGGCTATTTTAGTTGGTGAATAGCGACAGTGACTTCTATGTATAACATTAACTATTTAATCTGGTAAATAGCGAGCTGCAAGGATTACGATAACAAGAACTATTTCAGTTGGTGAAAATGTACACCGACTGATAGCAATTAATATTTAGGTTGGTGAAAGTCGCCAATAATTTGGATAACAATAAATGTTCCAGTGGGTGAATACTGGTCAAAAGAAAAGTTATCTGCTAGTTTTTTACAGGACGTTGCAATCAACCCTTCATTTATCTGCTGTTTGCGATTTAATAGGCTTTCTTCAATGCCGATGCCTCAAACCAGCGAAATTAAAGCTAGGCAGTCTGCTTCCAAATTGTACGCAGTTGACTTCGAACCCTCGACTCGGTATGTCCGGAAATTATGAAACTGCGCGTCTCATTAACTCCTAAGCCACAGCACCGGTTTATTGATAACTGTGCCAACATGTTAACTTCTACGATTGTTAGGGGGTAACAGATACTTTTTAGCTTGCAGATACGCTAAAATGTTCACTTCTACGATTGGTACCCCCTTGCAGATACGCCAAAATGTTCACTTATACGATTGGTACCCGCCTGTCAGATCCGCCTACAGCCTTTTGATACTGAGTGAAGTCTGCGTTGTGAGGTCTAGTATGTAGAATGTGTCTTCGCTATTTCTACAGAATCTCAGCCTGGCTTATTGGTTACCCTCACTTATTTCCAATTAGGTGCGCTCAGGCAAATGAATGTTTTACTGAATGGTTGATAGCGAGTGAATGTGAATGAATTGTAAAATGACTGTGTGCGTGAGTGAGTGAGTGAGTGGGTGGGTGGGTGGGTGAGTGAGTGAGTGAGTGGGTGGGTGGGTGGGTGGGTGGGTGAGTGAGTGCGTGAGTGAGGGAGGTAGGGAGTGAATGCGTGAGTGGGTGGGTGAGTGAGTGAGTGAGTGAGTGAGTGAGTGAGTGAGTGAGTAGTTTGTTGAGTGACCGAATGTTGATGAGTTGCTGAGTAAATCAACGTCAGTTATATGCTGTAATAAATGGGCGTAAGTGATTTAATGAGTGAATGAACGTGGGTGATTGATTAAATGAACCAGTGTGAGTGATTGTCTGAATGAACAACATGAATTATTGTCTGAATGAACCCAAGCGAGTTATTGACTGAATAAACCAACATGAGTGATTGTCGTCTGAATGAACAACGTGAATGATTGTCTGAATTAACCAAAGTGAATGATTTTCTGAATAAACTAAAGCAAATGACTGACTGAATTAACCAACATGACTGGGTGTCTGAATTAACCACCATGACTAACTGGCTGGGTGAATGATCGCAACTGATTGGCAGAGTGAAAGAACACGAGTGATGGTCTGAGAGAAGAAAAATAAAGCAATACTATAACATGATGCTACAGTAGAGATGTGAACAGTTAGACTTTCATATATATTAAGTCAAGAAGTATTGAGCTGAGCTGACCAGCTCACATCTCGCCCGTCTTTCCATCCCAGACAATTTCTGACAACTTCAGAAAATTATCACATAACCATATTAAGAAACTTTCATGTCACTTGCACGAATTGAAATGCAGGATAAACTAATATAAATTTAATGAGAGGTCGTGACAATTAGGTCTGCAACTCATAGAGGAAAGACAAAGTTAATGAGATTAGTGAGTGAGTGAGTGAGTGAGTGAGTAAATGAGTGGGTAAGTGGGTAGGTGGGTGGGTGGGTGATAGACTGACTGACTGACTGACTGACTGTCTGACTAACTGACTGATTGGGTTAGTTAGTTATTTAGTTAGTTAGTTACTTAGCTAGCTAGCTAGCTAGTTAGTTAGTTAGTTAGTAAGCTAGCTAGTTAGTTAGTTAGTTAGTTAGGTAGTTAGTTAGTTAGTTAGGTAGGTAGTTAGTTAGTTAGTTAGGTAGTTAGGTAGTTAGTTAGTTAGTTAGTTAGTTAGGTAGTTAGTTAGTTAGTTAGTTAGTTAGTTAGTTAGTTAGTTAGTTAGTTAGTTAGTTAGTTAGGTAGTTAGTTAGTTAGTTAGTTAGTTAGTTAGTTAGTTAGGTAGTTAGTTAGTTAGTTAGTTAGGTAGTTAGTTAGTTAGTTAGTTAGTTAGTTAGTTAGTTAGTTAGTTAGCTAGTTAGTTAGGTAGTTAGTTAGTTAGTTAGTTAGTTAGTTAGTTAGTTAGTTAGTTAGTTAGTTAGTTAGTTAGTTAGTTAGTTAGTTAGGTAGTTAGTTAGTTAGTTAGTTAGTTAGTTAGTTAGTTAGTTAGGTAGTTAGTTAGTTAGTTAGTTAGTTAGTTAGTTAGTTAGTTAGTTAGTTAGTTAGTTAGTTAGTCGACAGATCATTCTCATTGCACATCGAACGATTCAGTCAATAAGTGCGCGGAACCCCTCCTTAGTAAATCCCGCAGTGTGAAGCAACTGACGACACCAGTTCTGTGTTGGTTTATTAATCTTCTTTGGCTTCCCGCGTAGTATTCTTGTTTGGACACATCTATTTTAATTTGCTGCTCTTGCAGTCTTACCATAGTTGTAGATTCACAATCATCACTTGGTTGTCGCAAAAGTCTTACATCTCGCATAGCATTCAGAATGTCAGCCTGGTCCATGGCTCGTCTTGCCTTCCACAGTAGCCATACCTGTAAGCTTGTCAGACCGCTCATTTCATCGTACACCCGCATGTCCTGGCACGTAAACGAAAATAATCTTTGCCAGCCGAGACCACTCCAGATACAGCAGCCACTCTCTTCGGACCCACACCATCTCTATCCTCCTGAGCATTCTCATTGAGTGACTAAGGTAATATGTCCTAGTGAATGTCTGTGTCTCGAGCCATGTTATTGCTTTACTTACTGACATGACTTCCATAGTCAGGCTACTTGTGGTCAAAGCAAAAGCACCATAATTTTCCTTCACAATTCCCCCTCAGGCCTGAGCCGTAAAAGTCCATGAACTTCTCACTAGTCGAATGATTGATCCATCTGTGTATATGACAGCATCACCCTCCAAAGAATTTTCGAAGATCGAAGCCTGTACTTCAGCCTCCACAGCAGCCGGATTTTCTTTGTCTGCATTTTCTGTCCAGTTGGATGCAAGCTGAAAAGGACGTACATAAATCTGTTGGCACTTGTACCCACTCCTCGCCAGGTTCTAAGTCCTCAAGTGAACACACCTGATGAAGAAAGTCTTCGGCTTGACCTATCCACGACTTTTCTCTTTTTAATCTGCTGCCCTTTATCTTATTAATTTCACTGTGCATTGGATGTTGTGCTAATGAGATTAAACCAAGCAAATAACAACCCGATTTGCCTTGGTGAATCATAAACCTAGCTTGGAAGCAACGTGGATAAAATGGTGGAACAAATACAGATATTATAATAATAACACAAGAGGCGAGAGGGGCTTTTCGTAGCACAAGGAAAACTGTAAGACAAAGGAAGTTAAACTTAGCACCAAACTTATAATTGTTAACTTCAATGTTAAATCGGTACTACTGTATGGATCAGAAACGTGGAGAACATCTAAATGAATTACTAATAAATCACACACATTCACTAATTTATTCCTGCGCAGAATAGTGGGAATAAAATAATATGACAGAATCAAAAATGCAGAGCTCATGGAGGGAAATACACAAATTTCAATGCACCAAAGGTGAGGAACAGACGCTAGCGTTGGATAGGACACAGACAGAGAAAACCTGAGGACAATATAACTAGACACTCTCTTGTCTGGAACCCACAAGGCAAACGGAATAGTGGGAGACCTAACATCACAAAGAAGGGAGAATTATAGAGAGATGAATAATACTGGGAGGACGTGAATGGAAGTGCATGAGATTAGCAAGAGATAGGACGGCTACGCGTGGGTTTGTTGAAGGGTCTATACCTGTAGTATACATCTTGCAAGCCGCCACATCGCTGATTGAATTTCCCCGCACTACCCTCCAGTTAGCAACAGCGCCAACAATCACCACCGTAATAATTAAATTCAAATTTTAAAATGATGGAAGTAGCGCAAATAGTTTAAGAATAAAGATAAAATTTACATCATCTTAATGTGAAAAAGAGCGCTGATTCGAAAGGGGAACGACAATAATTTAAATAATAATAAATATAGCCGAAAAGGAGCTCAGCCTTTGGTCACGTCGCGGAATAACGTCAGAGCCCAGTCGAGGAATGGCAGGAACAAGAACAACTGAGGGTCTTTAAAAATGGAGTGAGGACCAGCAGAATTGCAGTGTGTGTAAAAAGAAAAAAAAACCTTCAGCAATCGCTCAACAGGAAAGGTCCACTGGAACTGACGGCGTGGTGTCCTCTACTCAACAATCCATTTGAAGTGTAGCTAATTCCAATAGAGGAAGAGAGAGAAGTGCCAGCCTACTAAGCAGCCAGCGAACTAGGACATTAAACACCTAGTCTGGAGCCTGAAACCTGACGACGTTATGCTCGAAGAAGTAATTCAACTATGTTGAAGTTAAGCACACGCAATATTAAGTTAGTTATGCTCCTTTTCCAGAAAATGGTAAGTTGGTGTGCTGTAAAAATGTGGTTAGTCCTTAAGAACTTAATTCAGGAGAGACTAAGCACTATATTCAGATGTCGTAGTTCGTAGATAATTTGTGCACTAGGTTAACCCATAATGAGGGGTATAGTTTAGTTGTGCAGCTTCTATGAAAGCATAAGCATTATGCATAGTTTGTGCACTTTACTCCTTAAGCAGTTAAGCTAAGTTAGTGATTTAGGAGTTAGTGATTAACGTAGGAGTTAGGAGATTAGAATCCATAGTTCAGTAGTAAGGAACTATCCTAAATGTGCATTCACTAGTTAGGAGAAATTAGTGTTATAGGTCCTAGAAAGCAGTACATGGGCAAATTGAATGTATATAGTTCCCTATGTGTTATCATGAAATCCTGTGTGTTCTATGGAAGCATTCATGTGGTGATTCAATTGTGACTTCATCGGTGTTAAATATATGAATTTATTTTTTAGCTATTGATTGTGAGCCACCTAATTATGCCTATTCATCATTCATGCAAGTAGGGTTATGATTTATGTTGAATGATTGTGGATTGGGTGAGGAGAAGTGGCATGATGAGGATGAGTATGATCAATCAATCAATGACCTGATAGTATATAATTTGATGCATACTGCCAATTGTATCAGAGGAAAAGATGACAGTGGTACCAATGCACTAACTGATAATTTAGGTGCCTCTATCCATGGCGCTACTTTGTATTCCATATCACTCATGTTACAATTATATGGTTGTGTTTTATTAATTATGTTTAACTGTATGATGATGATGAATCTTATGGATGAGTAAGGTGAAGGCATATACCTACATGTTGAAGAGGAGCCTTTCATTGACAGGAACCCGCCTGAATGTCACACAGAAGATGATGCCATAATGTACATATATTGTTTATAAGTAAATACACATTGTTGCCAGGTCTCAGTTAGATATGACTGACCTACCGTATGACAGTAGACGGTACTACCTGCTTCTGCTAGCGCCGAATGTTGGGCGACGCTTATCCAATCCCGACACCTCACTTTGTGTCAACGGCTTCGGGCGGAGGAGCGCAATTGGGAGGATACAAGCCTTATCCTAGTGCGAGGAAATGCAACCTAAAGACTAAATGTCATGGCAGGGCAGACCAGGCCCTAAGCCTTGGTTGGCAACTGGTCTAGGATCGAAGCTCCGACAGGCGGACAGTTAGAGTCATTGCTTTGCTGATCCGGCAGCTACTGTAGCTTGTCTTGTTCCAGATGTAGAGGTGTTACCTTTCCTCTGGAGTAAACTAGGCAGGCCGAGAGAGGGATCATGCTACATTGGCAACGCATTGTCTCTAAATTCAGCCCAGGCTTTGTGTTATGGAGAGGTAGAACTCCATTTTACAAACTATCGTCTGCCAAGACGGTAAGGTGCCAGTTTAAATAATACTCATTGCATTTATTGAAGGAATTAAGACACTTAATATTTGAGGCCTTTTCTTTTAAATGGAAGAATAACTTGGGAAAATAATTATTTACAAAGGTGAATGGTGAACATGGTTATTAAATTCCGAATCGATCAAGGTATTACTCAACATAGAGACCATGGATTACAGGCATGGGCGAAGATGACACTGCTTATCTAGTAGTCTAAACCTTGAGCGCCCTCTAGTGGAGGATTGGATGGAGAGGAACCAGCTATGGGGTTGATAACTGTTGGGGGACCCTTTTTCCCCTCATGTTTAGTTTTCACTGAGGTAGAAATTCCCATTGTTTATTTTAAATATTGAGCACAACCCACTACTGGCAATGCTGATCGTATTCTGGCATGAACCTAAGGCCTATCCACGTCAATATGGAAGCACTATACTCGAGTTTCGCTCTCGTTTAGCTCAAACGAGGGCGAAACTCGAGTATAGTGTTTCCATATTGACGTGGATAGGCCTTAGGTTCATGCCAGAATACGATCAGCGTTGCCAGTAGTGGGTTGTGCTCAATATTTAAATTTCAAATCCCGAAACAACCAAATAATCAATTTGTTTATTGGGGGGGGGGGGGGGGGGGGGGGGAGGTTTATATCTTCTTCCATTTCTTATGATCATATAGATTTATTGATGATATCAGTAGGTATATGTTTTGATACTGAAATTTCAGGTAGTGGTTAAATCCATCCATATCCAGATATGACTCTTGATGGGGACACCTGGTTGGAGAGATGAAGAAGACTTCTGAAAGACAGTAACCGCTAGAGTTTCATCTAACTACTTAGGACAGGTAAACCTGTATCACCATAGATATAACAGGGGACCTTTACTTGGACCTGTGATTTGAGAGACTAATCGACTATCATCCTGCCTGGACCAGATCAACACTCACTCTGAGAACTCAATATATTTATTTTCACTGAACCTTTTTTACAAATGGGTTCCATAGACCCCGGAGTGGAGAGACTTAAGTTAACGACAACATAACTCAACTGAGATATATATCATTTAACCCACTGGGGAATTGAGGTTTATGTTGGTGTTTTTTTTCTTCTTTAAAGTGAATGTTTGGGGCATTAATATATTTTATATATTATGCCTTTGGAATTGATTATTATTTTTTTTTTTTTAACAGAATAGATAATATGACCATTAAAAGAACGGAAACATACGAATACCTGGGTACAATCTTCAACTGCTCCAACATCATAAGGGAAGAAATACAAACTAGAATCAATTCTGGAAATAAGATATACTATGCACTACAACATCTACTAAAATCAAAGGTGCTATCTCGTAACACCAAGATCACAATATACAAAACACTGATCAGACCAGTTGTGCTGTATGGCTCTGAAACCTGGAGTACAACGAAAGGAGACGAAGCCTTGCTACAAACCTTTGAGAACAAAGTTTTAAGACGCATCTTTGGACCCATTAGGGATACACAAAGTGGAGAGTGGAAAAGAAGAAGTATCAAAGACATTTATGATCTGTTTAAGTCCCCGCTAATCACTGGTTTCATGACGGCTAATAGACTACAATGGCTGGGGCATATAGAAAGAATGGAAGATAATAGGGAAACAAAACTCGCTTACACTCAGGAAATAAATGACCGTAGACCCCGAGGTAGACCAAGAAGACGGTGGAGAGATAATATATATACAGAACTTGGAATCAACGACTGGCAAGAGAAGGTCAACCAGAGAGACGAATGGAGACGGATTGTATCTGCAGCAAAGAACCTCAATGGCTCGGAACGTTGAAGAAGAAGAAGAAGAAGAAGAAGAAGAAGAAGAAGAAGAAGAAGAAGAAGAAGAAGAAGAAGAAGAAGAAGAAGAAGAAGAAGAAGAAGAAGAAGAAGAAGAAGAAGAAGAAGAAGAAGAAGAAGAAGAAGAAGAAGAAGAAGAAGAAGAAGAAGAAGAAGAAGAAGAAGAACAGAATGACCAATACCCCAGTTTGTTGTGTTTATTAAATATACAAGCGATTTGATTTCCACTCTTGAGTGTTACAAGAATTCCTTGAGTGATTACGTTGTTGTTATTATTAATTAATATACCCTAGGTATTAATTATTTAGCTGAGAGCAGAGGGGCAAGGAAACTCCACAAGAATATTACTATTATTCAAGGAAATATTTTCATTGTTCACCAAGAGGCTTTTCTTGGCTCTCCTAGACTCTAATTTTGGACTCAAGCAATTGAGCCACCGGAGGCTATTAAAATTATAACGGGCAGGATCACATTGGGAAAGACGAACTTTAGTTGTCCTCTATCTCTTTGAGATTTTTCCAAAACATCCGACAATACCCCAATGGGGGATAAAAGGCAGAAGAAGAAGAATGATAAGAAACTGGATAAAGCGACCCGTAATATTAATAACTAAAGTTAGTCATACATACATATATATAAAATTGTAAATAAAACCCATATCGCAGGAAAATATAAATAAAGAATGTCAACGGATGAGTGCGCATCCTCCGTGAACAGGAAGAGCGCGTAGGGGTACAACTGTTTTGTTGCCAAATCAAAAAATGTCAAGTCCAAAATATTGGATAATCCAAAGGAGAACAGCAAAGTTTCTTCTTCTTCGTTCATCCGGAGTTTTTTTTTTCCGGATGTGATTGCGTTGTGCCTGTTTACAGCAGAGCTGCGTTCTTGCGCCGTTAGGCCGACACATCCGACTTCTGCGGGCATTTGTTGACCGGGTTAACCTTCCCGGGGGAACAGCAAAGTTTGATATTGATTCAGCATTTCTTAGCTAGTTTCACGTTTTGGCCACCTTTTAAAATATTCAAAGAAATGTCGACAACATCTGCTCTCCATTTTCGTAATATGTGCATAAAATACCATTTTTAGTTGGAAAAAAGATAAATGTGTATACTGAGTGTTTTTCTTATTAGTGAATCAACCATGTGCACATGTTAACTGGCGCCGCAGACAGTAGATCACATACCCCAAGACTGCACAAAATAAGACACATCTAGGAACTTCTGGCCTAAAGAAACAACAGTGGAGGATAAACTCTAAACAAGACAGTTAAATTCATACACATTGCAATTAGAGACACATTTAAAGCGACCGAAAGAAGAAGAATACTGAGTTTTGCATCATAATGAAACGTTTCAACAAAATGTTTGTAATCTAGAACTTTATTATGTTGCTAACACTGTATTTGCATATGCATGTTACAACACCTATACTTAAAAGTAACGACAACTGCAACCAATACCCCACTCAAGATAACACTTTGTTACCGTCAATTAGATCCAGATACTAAATTTGAGAACCACTGCAATAGACAAAATTTTACATAACCTTCTAGCATGCACTGCAAAGATGAAACATTCGTTACTTTAACATAAGAAATAAATTCACGACTTATGGCCAGCACTCATTGAAGTCAAGAAAAGTAACACAGATCAGGAGACACTTTTAAGTTTTTTAAAAATGAAAACCATTGATATTCTTTCACTGTTTTATTTTTTTCATCGTTAAGATGTGAAGAGGGTTCTGGAATTTCCCTTCGTGTTTACACGTCAAGGTGTTTATTGCCTCGATTGTGTTATTTTCCCCCTAGCTCTTGCAATTTTGTATCCTTATTTTACATGGTTTCTGAGCGATATTGCTTACTATGAAACACTGTCGGCTGCTAATCGTAATATGTGGCAATATTTTCCTTGCTACTTTTGTTTTTCATGAACCCTAATGCAGGTATTTCTCTTACAGTGAACCACCAACAAAACTAAAATTGTGGACATCATGATACAATCTATATATCACCGACTCAAAATAGTAGTTGACAGAACATACTAAGCCCACAGTTCCAGTTTTGAGATCCAAAGCCACTACTATACCAACCCCATCAGTAAAAGACACTCTCCCTCTGTACGCCGGATCTAATTGCATTTCAGCTTGGATTAAGTGCCAGTTCATATATATTGATAAAAGGAACGACAGTTTGAAAGTCATCTTTTGTTTGGCGCTAATACAGCTAAAAGTAAAGTTGTTACTTGTTCTATTCCAGGTACGTGTGTTTATGATTCCTATCCTTCGGGTTTGGAAACATTCGCATGAGCGTAGTCGAACGAGGTATCGACACATGCGCTCGACGTTCGCTACAGAAAGAAAGACTGGTCATCTATTCCTCCGTGCCCGCAGGCCTACACAATGTGACGTTCCTAGTACTTTCCGTCCCCACAGCAGATTCTGCTGCGGAACTAGTTTATGTTATTGTTTATTATATTATGAACAACGTGCAACATTATATATATATATATATATATATATATATATATATATATATATATATATATATATATATATATATATATATATATATATATATATATATATTTAGCGAAGGATATATCTACACGTCTTGTGGCGTGTTAGATAGTGCAAGCCACATAAGCTTATGGACTAGTGCTTCTCAACCTTTTTTGGCCTATGCACTCCTTCACCAAATGTTCAGAATGTCACCCCCCCCCCTTTCGTATATCCTCCCTATAAATCATCCCTACACAGTATACGTAAAAATGGAAGCCAAATTTAATAACACATACTAGAATAAGTCTAGACGTCTACATAAAACGGGAGTTGCGGATCTACTTACGTTATATGAATTGAAAGCAATTAGGTATATTTAGCTCCTTCGAAAAGAAGAGACATATTAGACACAGACACAATGTACGTACCTTACTAAAAACTCCATCTTAGGTGAAACTTATCCAAAACACCATAAACAAAAACAATCAATAAATATAAAATACTGAAGTATTAAAATAAAACAATAAGTATTACAGGACAACAAAGCACGGTCGACGTTTCATTTATACAAACCTTTATCTAGGACAGGACAACACAAACAGATAAAAAGCTAAATAAAACACAAAATAAAAATAAAGATACAACACAGTTTTTAGTTGGCAGGAAAGAAACAGCAATGGTGGCTTGAACCGGTTAAGAAAGCCGCTCTTGGGCTACACAAGTTTGTGTTGCCAAATGGTGTGCAAAAAGTCGGATATGAATAAAATACAGGGAAAATAGCAAAAAATAGCAAAGTTATACAGTGGCATCAACAACCGTATTGATTCCTGCTACGTTATAACATGAATTTCAGAAGGTTGAGAAGTACAGAACCGCAAAGTATGGAGGGAAAAACAATATCAATTAATTGGTTCTTGTATTAACGCGATCTTGAAATAATCTTAATTCCCCCCCCCCCCCTTCTTCCCCCCGGAAACCCTAAAATTTGCTGGGGGGGGGGGGGAGTTCCCCACCGGTTGGGATCCACTGTTATAGACCAATCAATACAATCAATCGGCCGCCTTTAATTCTCATTACAGTCAGAAATGGTGGCCACTTTTAGGCTGTGTCGACCGGGGAGGGAAACATCCACCGCGATGATGATTTGAACACACGAACAAGCAAGCGTCTTAATCACTGCGCTACCGTGGTTCCCATAATTGGTTGTAGACCAACTTGTTTATCACATCAGACGTGTCTGACATTAATTATCACATAAAAGCTGGAACCATCCACTAACACAGATTCAGAACCCCTGCTCCGTACGACTGTTACCGTAATACATCCATTCTTTTCTAAGTATTGTCACTCTCAGCTACGAAAAATTGATTTTACCCCAATAATCAAATTTACATGATATTTCTATTATGAATGACATGCCTTCTCCGTCTAAACTCTTATCTATTTTCTCATGCATTAAACATCAAGCTACTCCATTTATCCCTCTTACTGAATCTCAAGTGTCATATTATTCTTGATTATCTCCCCGTCTACGCAAGGTTTCTTCTTTTGTATATAGAATTATTGTTTCCTGATTACAGTTTATCGTCATTCTGTCTGTTGTCTAGTATACACTGTTGCTTAATGTATTCAGTAAACGTTATTGTGTGTTATCTTCCCCCGGTAATGATGTACTTTACATGAGTGGTTTGTTATTTTGATCCCAGTGCAAGTGTTACTTGATATTTATTTACCCTACTTTGGTAGCTCTTTGTCATCTATGGTTCTTTTTGTATTTGTTCGCTCGCTTTGATCTCAAGCGTAGTCCATACATGTGCATATTATTTCACTGGATTGATTCTTTGCGTGTGATTTGGTTTTTCCCTATTACCTGTGTCCCTCGCCATCAGGCGAACTTACTCCGATTTCAGAGGCACTTGTAATTTACGTCCCCAAGTCAAGGTAGAGAGGTCAACATTTTAGTCCAGCTGACTGGTATAGGGGAATCTGTGGCTTAATGTTAGTGTATGCAATTTCACAATTCCGCCATGTCCGGTTCGAAGTCAGTAGCAGGCGATTTGGAAGTAGGCCGCTATGCGATAATTTTCACAATGGTATTGTGTTGGCCTTTAGGAAAGCAAAGACAAACTACTGAACGTTAAATTGCCTTTAAAAAAACATTCACAAACTGCAAAATATGCTTGGGCTGATTGCGACGTCCTGTAATGTATTTGCAACTATATTTATGACAGCAAACTTCAAGTCTCCTTCGTTATGTGGAAGTAACGTGTTCGAATCCTGGCGTGTTTGAAACAGTCAGTAATTATGTTATCTATTGTGTAGTCTGATTTCTGTTTCTTGTCTTTCATCTCATCTCATCTCATTATGTTCCTCTTGTATCTTGCGGTGTCGAGGTGTAGTATAAACATCGTGAGAGTGTCCGATTATGGGCTTCATGTATTGATATTCCCATGGACTCTGCTATTCCCTCCGTCCAACGTTTACGTGGTCGGCCTCTTCCTCTGTTTCCATCTGGTCTGTACATCATTGCTTGTTGTGGTATGCTGTTGAATGGTAACCTACTTGCATGGCGAAACCATTTGTCTTGCTGCTTTCTAATAAAATCTAGTGCTGCTATAACCCCCACTTCAGTCCTGATTTCTTCATTTCTGATCTTATCTCTTCTTGATACGTTGAGTATTCTTCTCAGGAATCTCATTTCTGTTGTAGTGATTTTTCCTTTCTATTTTTCTGTCATTGTCCAGGTTTGGCATTGGTAGCATAGAGTTGGTAGGAAGATTGTGTTGTAACGTGTTTTCTTTATAGTTATTTATACATGTGTGTTCCTTAGTATTGGTGCCATTTGTCCAATGAGTTGGTTTGCCTTATTGCATATATTATCAATCTCGTCTTCTAATCTGCCATTTGATGATATTATAGTTCCTAGGTACTTGAAACTCTTTACTTGTTTCAAGGGATGTTCGTTTAGGTAAATTGCAGCAGCAGCAGCTGGAGGAGGACCATCAGCAGCAGGAGGAGCAGCATCAGCAGTAACAGCTGGAGGAGGAGCAGCAGGAGGATGAAGAGGAGCAACAGCAGCAGGGAGGGGGGGAGAGCAGCAACAGCAGGAGGAGGATGAAAGTTGCAGCAGCAGCGGGAGGAGGAGAAGCAAAAGAAGAAGAAGAAGAAGAAGAAGAAGAAGAAGAAGAAGAAGAAGAAGAAGAAGAAGAAGAAGAAGAAGAAGAAGAAGAAGAAGAAGGAGGAGGAGGAGGAGGAGGAGGAGAAGGAGGAGGAGGAGGAGGAGAAGGAGAGGGAGCAGCAGCTATTATTAAATGTTGGCATTTGACATCCGATAAGACTGTAAATAAATGTGTTATTACATTATGTCATTCTTAATTACACTGAGTCGTAGAAGACAATAAACCGCAGAGTGAAAGCTGGCCAGATACCCTCACTATGTCTATGGCAGCGTCTGGTTTCTAAGATGCCGCCTACTCTAGCTGTCTCCTCTCATCCAAGAGTGAAACATCTCCGACAACTTGCAAACAAATGAAGCAGATCCGAACTGCTGTTTTCATGTCGTCACTTTGGTGAAAGGTTGGCGTGCAAATGAGCGCTTTCACAGAGAAAATTATTTACTTTTGAGATAACTTCTCGGGCGTCTTAAGGGAGTTATTTATGGACTTGGGGCAGAGAAGGGGGAGGAAACGAAGAAGAGGACGAGAAAAGGAAGGGGAGAAGGGAAAGAAAAAGGAAAAGAAGAAGAAGGAAAAGCAGAAGAAGTAGTAGTAGTAGTAGTAGTAGTAGTAGTAGTAGTAGTAGTAGTAGTAGTAGTAGTAGTAGTAGTGGTAGCAGCAGTAGCAGTAGCAGTAGCAGCTGCAGTAGCAGTAGTAGTAGTAGCAGCAGTAGTAGTAGTAGTAGTAGTAGTAGTAGTAGTAGTAGTAGTAGTAGTAGTAGTAGTAGTAGTAGAAGAAGAAGAAGAAGAAGAAGAAGAAGAAGAAGAAGAAGAAGAAGAAGAAGAAGAAGAAGAAGAAGAAATACCATTACTACCAGCGGTTGCAGCATCATCACCACCAGCAGTAGCTATATTAAATTATTGACTTTTGAGGTCACGTCTCTGGCGTCGTAATTAAGTGAGTTATTTATGGACTTAACAGCATTCTAACGCCCTGTTTCCTGTGCCGAGTCTTCCTGTTTAATCCAGATGTTTTGCGTTTAACAGTTAAGGTAATTTATCGTACATACTACAGCAAAGGTTGGGACTTCATTATGCTCCAGATAGTATTATGGGTTGAGGTGACAGGTCTAATTCCACTTCTCTGTTATGTACTCCGTAGCGAAATCTGTACCTTTTAAACGAAGTGTTTAAATAATATACCTAACCGCTATAGAGAACCATGGGTGTGCATGTTCTTCTACATGAAAAATAAATGTAGATGTATTGATATACACTGGAAAAAAAATAAAAAAAAAAAAGAAGCAGAGATCAAGGGACACAGCAGACTATGTTTAATTGGAAGGTTAAAGAGTCATTGGGATTCGACCCTGACTCCTCCAAATGAAGACAGTTTCCCGCTGAAGGCATAAGTGTACGTCTATTGCTCAGGCTATTGCGATGTCCTCAGTGGTTCGCCGGCACTTGATTATCACTTATGCAATAGTTGGGGAAGATGGTTGTGGCCATAGGCGTAGCCAGGTTAGAAAGTTCGGAGGGGGCGAGCATGCTATGGCATGAGTTAGAAAACTCAAGGTAAACGCCCAGGATGATATTTATCGCGCCCTTTGACCAGGTAAAGTTTTCTACAGTAGGATACAAGGGCAGCTGTCGGCACCCCTCCCCCACCCCGCCACCTTGCACGCGCCTTCCCCTTCCCTCCGCGTGGAAGATTATCTAAAACTTTTCAGCTAATAAATGAATCACAAACATATACAATTAGTGGAAATACATGGACGGATAGAAAAGCTAATGAGCTAGTCTTTCAGAACAACAATTAAAACCGTTTATTGATGAGATATTAGACTTAGACTTGTCAAGAAATTATGGGAGAATTATGGGTAGAATCAAACTTGAAAACTTCGTGACAACTGACTAACTTGACGGGAAAAGAGGAACGGGAAAACAAAGAGATAAATCCCAGAATGGCTGGCACATGACGAAGAACACGAACCTGATCCAGACCACCCATGACCGCTCACGGCCTTGGCATAGCTCTTTTTTCGGGGTGGGGGGGGGGGGGGGAGTTTGCTCGGTTTGAACTTAAGCATAGTCCAAACATGTGACATAACTTTTAGTGCACTGGACTGATTTTTGCGTGTGGATAGCGTTTCCCTATTACCAGTGTCCCTCGCCACCAGGCAAACCCACTCCGACTCCGGAGGTACTTGTAATCTGCCTCCTGAAGTCAAGAACGAGAAGTCAACATTTTATTCACACTGTAGGGGTTGATCAATATCAGCCTATTAAGAGAGGTGTGAGACAGGGATGTGTAATGTCTCCAGATCTGTTTTCCCTGTACAGTGAAAATATTTTCAGAAATATTGAAAATATGGAAGGAATCAACATTGGGGGACGATGCATCAATAACATTAGATATGCAGATGATACAGTCTTGATTGCGGACAATGAACAGGACCTGCAAAATTTAGTAGATGCGGTTGTTACACACAGTGAACAACAAGGGTTAGAATTAAATTGTAAAAAGACACAGATTATGGTCGTCACTAGGAAGAACGAAATACCACAGTGTAATATACAAGTAAATGGGAATATTCTTCAACAAGTGAATAGATACAATTATCTCGGAATAGTAATAACATCTGATGGGAGATGCCTTGAAGAGATTAGAACAAGGATCGCCATGGCAAAAGTAGCCTTTAGCAAGATGAAAAACATACTGACCAATAAAAAGATGTCAATTGAAACGAGAAAAAGAGTGTTGAGATGCTACATAGAACCTGTACTTTTATATGGATGTGAAGCTTGGACAATGAGCAGCCAGGCTGAAAAACATCTGATGGCTGTAGAAATGTGGTTTCTGAGGAAAACGCAAAGAATACCATGGACAGCCAGAAAGACCAATGAACAAGTCCTTCAAGAAACAAATGAAGATCGTAAACTGATCAGAGACATTAGACGTAGACAGTCACAATTTTTTGGGCATGTTATGAGAAGAAATGATTTGGAGAACTTGGTGACAACTGGGAAGATCGAGGGGAACAGACCAAGGGGAAGACCTAGAAACAAGTATCTGGATGGCTTGGCCTTGTGGCATGGTAGAGATAGAAACACGGAACTGATCCACGACTCTGTTGATCGAGTGAGATGGCAGAACATGACCGCCCACGCTTACCGGCATGGCACATGATGGATGGATGGTAGGGGTTGAAGACGGTACCTCGGGGTCAGTACACCGGAAGTTGAGGAACGATCGCACTTATTAATTCGGTCATGGTGACCTCTGGCATAGCACATGATAATAATCTTAACAATCCCACCATGCATTGCGTGAACTGTTATGGTTACTTTGAAAGCCAATATTCTCCTAAAGCATTTACATGTTTCTGAAAACATCAAGGCAATCCTATTGATTTCCATACGGTAAACATTATATGATAGTTCCTCTTGAGCGTTCTGCACGCGGGAAATCTGCAAGTAAAATACAGACGGTCGTCATGGTGCTCACCAGTGCCAACACCTATGTGATTCATGAGCACCAGTGTAAGCAGAAGTGGATGAGATATCTCTTGACAAGTCAACCTCCAGCCAACCTTGTAATCACAGTGCTAATACAGTGCAAACTGCTTAAGGCGATCTCGGATTTGGCGAATTTCTGTTGTGAAGACCAATATTGTATTGTACGATGTAAATTCATTGTTATATGCTTGAACTCTTATAAGAGGAATTTTTGATAAGAAGAACTATTTCTTGGTTCCCAGGTGAGTTTGCCTTGTCAGGTCTGCACTGTATATCATCATCATCAAGTGCCCTACCAGCTGGCGTAGGAATTCATGGCTCTCCACAGATCTCGGTCTTTGATGTCCTGGATCAACACTGCTGATGATATTCTTCCTTAAATCCATCCAGCATCATTTCTCTTGGTCAGCCTCTGCCTCTCTTCTCCTCGATCTGTCCAGTTGTCACGATGTTCTCCAATGCCTCTCTTCTCAACACATGACCAAAAAAGGCTGTTTGTCTCTTTCTTATTGTTGTATATAATATTCTAGTTATATTAGCCTGTTTCAAGCAGTCGTTGTTAGTTACTCTGGCAGTCCAAGGAATTCGCAACATTCGTATCAGCAACCACGTCTCTGTTGCTTCTAAGTTCTTCTTAGTTTGTTCATTTACATTCCAATGTCATACAGCAAAACGGGTTCTACATAGCATTTCAGCACTTTATTCCTTACATTAAATGATAATGACTTGTTGCATAAGATGCTCTTCATTTTCTGAAATACGGCTTTTGCTTGCCCTATTCTGCTCTTAATCTCTGTTGTACATCTTCCATCTGCTGTAATAAATGCTCCTAGGTATTTAAAATTATCCTCTTGGTTAAGAATGTTAACTTCTATATCTATGTCACATTTTGGTGTCACCATTTTCTTTGATATCACCATTGTTACTGTTTTCTTGATATTCAAGGTGAGTCCTTTCTTTGCACTCTCTGTTACTATAATGTCCAACAATTGTCCAATTGCACTGTATATATGTGAATAACCAATCTATCTGTCAGTCTGTCTGTTTGTCTATCCGTTTATCCGCCTTTCTGTCTACCAACCTACTTACCTACCTACTTACCTACCTCTTTGTCTGTCTGTCAAATCCTTATCGAAGTGGTTTGATTTTCTTGTTAATTGACTTACGCTTTGTTATACTAAAGTAATGGACCCTTTTGCACGCCCGTAGGTGCATTTGGCATATGGTGACCTATGTTTCTATAGGAAATCACTTGGGAAACCCTTTCAGGCCACTAAGACAGTTCATAAATAAGCACACATATATAGCTTAACGGTCCAGTGTGTTTGTATGCTTGTTATTTGACCTATGCCGGTTTAATATAATATTCCTAGACATTTTGTGTTATCTCAGTAGTTTGATACGAATTCAGCCCTAATTCCATAGTTGTATTTTCATGTGTATGATATACCTGGATGATGAAGACACATTTTTATGAGTGTCTAATTGGTCATGCGCGCGAAATACACTTGTTCCTTCAGCGAAGCGCCTTCGTCATTTGGAGGTAGCAGGTTCGAATCCCTTTTAATTGTTATGTTGTCTGGTGCTGTCCTTCTAGTCTCTAATTCTTTCTTCTCACTTCCATGAACGCCAAACAAAACAATGTGTGTTTATTTATGAACTATGTTTCTATAGACCAATCAGTACTCGTTGGTTGATGTGGTCAAAATTACGAGTGCCGTCTGACTTTCTCAAGTCATGTCCTGGTATCCCTTTCAGCTCAAGTCAATCTTTAAACATTCGAATCCGTCCATCGCGGTTTCAAACCCCCGTGACCACCAGACCGACAAAAGATCGTCTAGCCCAGGGGTGGCCAACTTTCTTCAGCAGGCGGGCCAAATTTCAGAAATAATATTTCCTGCCGGGCCACGCACCTAATTTTTTAAAATTATTTTTTGTTAATTAAAGTAAACAAGCAAGCGTGCTACAGCTTCGACCACATCGTCGTTTCCCACTCCGCGGGCCACAACATGACTCCCGGCGGGCCGCATGCGGCCCGCGGGCCTCGTGTTGGCCACCCCTGGTCTAGCCACTCTCACTCTCAAGTCCACCCAGTCTAAAATGGATACTTAGAAATGGCATGGAAGTAAAGGCGGCCGGAGCAATATTGACCACATCACCAATGGAGTGCGGTTTAGTCTATAAATATATCAGACGTAACACCATTTTCCCAATACGCATTTGCCGTAGAAATGGGTTCTTTAATTATTTTGTTTCCAACAGGTTAGATATAAAACGCCACAGACAGACCTTCAGCCAATTCTGTTACAAGCTGTTGAAGTATGACATTCGGTCGCTTCGAGAAAGATCGATGCCAGTGATTTGACGATGTCCAGCTGGCCCTAGAAGTCTGGACTGCATTGGTTGATCTGCTGGTGTTTGTCGGGACAAAAGTGCACATGTGGTTATATGACGTGAGAGGAAACCCTGGGAAGGATACCTATCTCTCTCTCTCTCTATCTATTTCTATGTCTCTCTGTCTCTCTCTGTATATCTCTGATTCTCTGTCTGTCTATCTCTATCTCTCTTTGCCTGTCTATCTCTCTGTCTTTCTCTCTCTCACTCCGTCTCTGTCTGTCTTTCTCTGCCTGTATGTCTCCCTCCCTTCATCCATCAATTCAACTGAATGTAAGATGGGCATGCATGACCAATTTGTGACCCTTTGAAAAAAGGTTAGTTCGTTCGTTCTCTGTCTGTCTCTCTGCCTGTCTGTTTGCCTGTTTGCCTGTATGTCTGTCTGTCTCTCTCTCTCAGCGTATCTCTGTTCTTCTCCGTATCTAGTTGTCTATCCGTATCTCTCCGTTACTCTGTCTGTCTCTGTCTCTCTGTCACTATCTGTCTGTCTGTCTGTATCTCTGTGTGTCTATCTATATATCAGTTGTGGAAATGGAGTCTTTACTTTTCTTTGTATTTCTATATATTTTACACATGTCATATATAAAACTCCCCATAGAGTCCTGTATCGACTTCCGTTACAAGCTGTTTGGAGTCTGGCATTCGATCCTTTACAGACAGATCGATGTCATTGCTTTAGGGATTTCCTGGTCGGCCTAGAAGACTGAACCGCATTGGTTCCCCTTCTCGTGTTTGCCAAAGACAAACGAGCATACGTGATTAAATAACATGAGAGGAAAACCTGAGAACGATACTTATGTATAGTATCTTATACATACTGTATAGCGTGTTATCGGGCCCATGCAAAGAAGGAAATAATACTGTCCCTGGCAAACAGGCCGTAAAAGGCGACGAAGGAGGGTTGGGTGGGATTCGCTTTCCCGTTCCGTAGAGAAACTTTAGCTGCAAGATCTAAGCAGTCATGAACAAATTAAAAGGTAACGACAAAAGAATTAGTAATTAGTCACGGTTCCAACTTCACGGCAACGGGTTGTCCCCATTATGCTCACTTCCGGTGCCAGTGAATGTCACATAAAATGTTCCTTACTGCCCTATGTGAACAATGGAATAGACAGGAGTCTCGACAAGCCAACAGCCCGGCACAGGTACACTGTGCATAATGCCGCCATCAGAATGCCAACACAAAAGTCCTCCACGGAAAATACAGTTCATCGTCGATGGAAGCGGCAGTCACTATAAAACCAGCAGCCACGCATTGCTGCATTACAAGTCGAAAGGATCGACTTCATTGCCCCGGGATTTATCCCATATAGCTCGGTCCCTTTTCTCCAAGGCGGCCCACTGAAAGCATCGCACAAAGCACGAACACCGTAGCTCCAGCGACGACTCCAATGAGTCTCCAAGAGAAATTCACTCGTGAACCGAAAAAGGCGATCCAGTTAATTCTGCGACAGGCCGACCGCCATCATTCCAAACATGCAGTTCACTCTACAACAACCGTGGACATATGTAAAATGCATTCTAAACGAAATTCACAGCGCACGGTGTCGCACGCACGCACTTAACTCAGTAGCAGGGCGACGGAACCATGCACTACAAGTCCAACATGAGGAAAATGCGACTGCAAACCGTAGCCACAAGCATTAAAACTCCAGTGACTTAAGGGTTGAAATGCCTATCCGCCCTGTTGGGGACCGGAATTCAACGGCAAAAGAATAACCAAGCCAACCAAGAGGAAAGGTGGTTCTTCTATATGAGACATGGCGCGATTCGGAGAAAGCCACAAATAGTTCGGATTACATGTTAGTCTTGTCTTCCTTTCAGCTAGGGAAATTTCTAGAATGGCGTCTTGAATGTTAGAACTATGTATGAATCGGGAAAGACAGCACAGGTGGTGTAGGAGATAAAACACTGTGACACTGGCATTTTGCGATCATGTGAAACAAGTTGGACTGGAGCAGACACATATAGACTCTAAGCACAGTGCTGTAAGCACGCAATACAAAAGGAACCCTTCCCCCACCCCACCCCCCACCCCCCACTCCTACCCCACCCCTCGGCGACAGCGAAGGCGTGGCCCTGATGTTAAATAAATAAGCGTTAATGGAATAGAAAGCAGTGAGTCGAAAATAATAACAGTCTACATTAAGAACTACCCCCCCCCCCCCCACCCCTTCCCCCCCCAAAAAAAAGAACGTACAAAATGTAATCCGGTGTTGCTCACCGACAAATGACAATCATAAAACAGTTATGTCTGAATTGTATATGAAATTCCAAAGCATCGTAGGTAGTCAAAGAATTCAAAATATCACAATTCTGATGGGTGACCTGAATGTCAAGATAGGATCGGATAAGACGGGTTTTCATGAAATCATGGAGAAACAATGACATGTGGTATTTAATGAAAATGGAGAGTTATTTGTACTTCATGAGGGAAAGCTAACAGAGTCATTCATAATAAGAACATAAGTGAAAATGGATGCCTGTTGTCACCTCTACTAATCTTACTGATTATAGGCTTAATTATGAAGACAACAACATGCACAGCCAGAAATGGAATTCAATGAGCTCTGACAAAGCATCTAGATGAACTGGACTTCGCTGACAACATTGATCTCCTGATTTATACAAAATCAGATGCAGAATCAACTAAAAATATTGGATGGGTGGACACAACAATTAGATGTAAAAGGTTTGCAGGGAAAAGGACAAAGATAATTAGAATAAATTAAGCAAATGGTAACACGATCTCCCTTTTCAAAATCTCACTTCAAGAGACGGAATCATACACCTCGTAAGGTAGCAGTGTAAACAAAGATGGTGGAACAGATACGCATATCAGAATAAGAATATGGAATGCTAGAGGAGCCTTTTTCTTGACTGCCGGCACGATGGTCATATCCAGAAATCCCTGTTGATGCGAACACTTTTTAAATGTCCTGGCTCTTTGGTAGACTCAGCCTAAAATGAGTACAGGGAATTTCTGTACAAGTAATGGCCGCCGATGTGATGATATTCACTACATTACACATCGAGGTGGAAGCAGTCACAGTGGCTTTCTGTTGGTTAGAAGAGACCACTGCAACACACATTGTCTTCATGACAGTCTCAAAGAGTATGCTTAGTTAGGTGGAGAAAGGAATGTTTCGTGTGGAGTGGCTCACCTTGCTTCAGACGTCACATATTGTGAGAATTGTGTGGATATTCTGCCCTGGCCACGCGGGAGTGCAGAGGAATGAACAAAGCTGATAGGCTGGCAGGGAATGCACTTCTTGGTGGTTGATTACCGATGGACAAGGGAGAGGTGGTCGTGCGCCAGTTGGACCAGGTGGAGAAGGTGGGGGAACAGAGATCGAGAACCCGTATGTGGAAAGAATTAAATTGTGAGTGATCGGCGCGGGTTCTGGAAGAATCTCAAAACTGAGAAGGAAGACCAGGAGAACTTTCAATCAGGTAGCGGTGGGAACGATTAGTAGTGTGACTCTTCGCTGGCTGTTGAACAAGGGGATGGAGCGCGCAAGGGAATGTCCGGAGTGCAGTGATGTCGGTTCTTAGCTAAACTCAACTCAACTCAACTCATCGAGTACCGATTGGTTGAACAATTTGGGGCCAGCATCATATTCCGAATACGCCTAATATATGGAAGTGGTGAGCAGATTGGCTGTGGGTTAAACAAATCTTGCACTGGCTAGATAGCATCGTTACGCATATTAATAGAACAAATCATCGTGGAACAGCACAACCGATCTGTAACTCTCTCCATCTGGAGATGGTAATTAAGTGCAGGGTCGGGAGAAGAATGTCTACACCCAATCCCACTCTGATATATGCGAGCTAGTTTCAGTGCTCAGAAGATCTTAATAGCAATGCAGCATACTTAAGAGATACAAGTGAGACTTGTGTTTGTAACGGACTCACTGAGTATGCTTGGAATTAGCGTGTTAGGGGTGGGATGGCTCGCATCTCTCGATAAGACGCAGGTTACGAACTTGTCCTTGATTGTTCTTCCCAAAGCATGCGGGTGTGTGCAGGGCAATCAGCAGGCGGAGAGACTGAGAGGACGGCTGCATACAATAAGGGTGATGTGGTGATGGTTCTCTGCGATCAGGCGGAGAGAGCAACTGAACAGAGTGTTCATATCTGGAGAGTCTGATTCAGAAAGGAGTGAGTAGATTGCTCTGGCATCTTCATCGTATATGCGTCCCCACGTTGACCAAAACCCCGTTATAAGAGGCATGGCTATAATATTGTCTCCAAGCCGAGTCTGATTCTCCAAGCCGATTCCAGAAGTCCTACAACAATGGTCAGCGGTCATATCTGATAACATGATGATCCTGTCTTCACATGTCCTTGTAAGCGTGACCTATTCTTTTAACGATCCGTAGTTCCAGAGTCAATCCTGTCTCATAAATATGGGTACCAGACAATTGTGCGGGTAGTTACAGATGGCTGGTGTTACACTGGCTAGATCATCCACCCAGTGGCTAGCGGTCTAAAATACCAGGCACCAAATCCTTAATATTCCATATGCCTTGGGAACTAACAACACGGTCTGTTCAAATGCAGTCAGATACAGACTGGCCTTAGCTATGCAGAGGTTAAACAGCATAGAACTTATGACGCAACAGGAGCAAACAAGTAAAAGTAACATTTCCGAAAACGTGCATTCTTCCTTTGGCAACATACGGATATTATTCATAGAGCATGTCGCGATCATTTTAAAACGACAATTTGAGCTTTCGAGCATACATGTTCCCAGAATACTGTTGACCAAGAAGAAGAAACTTACTGATAGTTTACCAAATCTGAACATTGAAGAAATATTGTTGACCAAGAAGAAGAAACTTACTGATAGTTTAGCACATCTGAACATTGAAGAACACGGGCTCATAATCAGCGTCATGTCTGTGGAACTGAGATACGTTGGTCATATTACACGTCCCTGTGGCATGGAAAGAACAGTGAGCGAACGAACAAACGAACTTTAGTTTCAGCGGCTTGCTTGACATTCTGCCCTTTGTATCTCTCCTCATGCGTATATACTTTAATTCGAACTCTTATTAGGTTAAGCTTTAACTGTACCAACAACAATAAAATATGCATTATAAACTCGTGGAAACATCACCGTAAATTTGGTGGCTGACACAGTAAGCAGGAGAACAGGTAGTGGTCGAACATCAGTAGAATGAACACAAGACATTTCAGACACCATGGGTATGAGGGTGAACGTGGCAGGGTAACTGACAAGGAAATTAAGAAACATTTCGGCGGGTTGTCATGGTAGCAACATTTTCATAGAACCTGGTACATGATGGATGATAATGTTAAACGTGTCTTTAACCCCACAGAGAGAATGTTGGCCATCACATTGTCTGTTTCACTTGCAGCTTGCGCGAGTCTAGTTATTCATGCAAAGTAATACATAAACCTGTCGAGGAACAAGAGTTACCTGTTCTGTCTTAAACTGCAAACAGAAGTATAATTTATCCCGTTAATGGTGAGAAAAACAACTGAGGAACCCGGGAGCGGGTAGCGTTGTGTACAAAAGTTGGGCACTGAAAACTGTACGCAATATTTGTTGTTTGAGTGTTCGGTTTTCTTGCAGTCGAATAACAAGAGCGTGTGTCTTCATTCACTCGTGCTTTAACTTTGTACTGTTTGTTGTAGGCGTTTCAGGTTATTGAAACTGTTATAAATTACAGATTCCGTACTGTAAACTTTCAGTCACTGTGGTAAAGTGGTTTGTGGGCATGCCTGTAAAGACAATATTCCGGGTTCTATCCACAGCTGATTCGGCCTTGGTTGTTTTTTGTTTTTTTTTATTTTTTTGTCGACCTCTGGGGCACTAGAAAATGTTCAGAAATTTATGAGAATTGTATTTGAAATAAATACGTAGAGGAAGAGACTTGTCCATCCCATCTCACGTGTCATGGCCATATTATGTGACGGCCGAACGAACACTTTACTCTCCTACAGTAGTATCTGCTATTGTACTACCTTTACTTTTAGCCGGCTTTTCTAACGAAGGTGTTACGGGCGCAATTCGTAATTCCGCATACTGCGTTCGAAAAGCTTGCTGCGGGAGATTTGATAGCAGACCGCCTTGCGTTTGTTTGCATAAAATGATGTACGTGCCGGTCTTTCATAAAGCAATGGCAAACTACGGAACGTAAAGTAGCCAAGAATCACAAACCGCCAAAACAAATTTGAGTTTGACTGCGACGTCCTGTAAAGGATATGCAACTGACTTGTTTTACTTTTCATATACCTCAAGTGCGCTGACGGCGGAGTAATGGGGGTCATTCCAAACACAGATCAGCTAAACTTTAACGTTTGCTGTTCGTTCATAGAGCAATGAAAAACTACTGAACATAAACTTGCATAGCAAATCAAACTGGGGTTGGGGTTGATTGCAACGTCTTACAAAAGACAGGCACATTTTCTTAACATCTACATCTAAAGACTCAAAATCAACGTTTAGTCCTGATGTTATATACCCAAGAAACCGCAGAAGTCGGATGTGTCGGCCTAACGGCGCAAGAACGCAGCTCTGCTGTAAACAGGCACAACGCAATCACATCCGAAAAAAAACTCCGGATGAACGAAGAAGAAGATACCCAAGAAATCTAAGAGTGTCGCTAAAGTGTGCGTTAATAAATGGCGAGTCGTCTATTTGTCCAACGGGTGACGGACATAATTCGTAATCCCGCATGCCGTGTTCAAAACACAGCTGTGGGGGATTTGACAACAGACCGTCTTATGTTGGATTACATACAATAGTATGAATGCCCGTGGTTCAGAAAGCAATGGGAAACTACTGAACGTAAACTTGCCAAGAAATTACAAACAGCCAAACACATTTTGTGGTTGGCTGTCAAGGGTATGCAACTGTTCCCCCCCCCCCCACCCCCACCTCCATTAATTGCCATCAGATTCAACAAAATAATACTTAATTGACTTTAAGAATGAAATAAATGACTAATGGTGACGCTTAGTTATGTTCAAATACATGGGAACCGGTTTACAGTTACGTTTTCTTCTGTTCAAATACATGGGGAGCGGTTTAAAGTGACGTTTTCTTCTGTTCAAATACATGGGGAGCGGTTTACAGTGACGTTTACTTCTGTTCAAATACACGGGGACCGGTTTAGAGTAACGTTTACGTCTGTTCAAATACATGGGGAACGGTTTACAGGGACGTTTACTTCTGTTCGAATACAAGGGGAACGGTTTACAGTGACGTTTAGTTGTGCTCAGGTATGTGCCTAGCCTCCCGTGTGTTACCGGAGCCCATAAAAAAAATCAAAGTATAGTAGCACTGTAACTTTACATACAGTCAGAGGAGACTTAAATGTGTTGGCGTGAGACTGACTACTTCATTCCACAGAAAGTTTTAACTACACAATTGAACCAATCATGAACATTCCACACAAGGCTTACTTTACTACAATACAACCACAAGTGACAAAATGGACGTCGCGGCTAAATCCTACGTCAGCCCACACACAACAAACAGACACGCGTGTAACTAAATTATAAAATATGCCAGAAAATATACATCACGGTTACTTAGTTGTTGTGAAACGCTGCTTGCTGGGATCTCAACAAGTGTGCTCAACTCGTCTCGGCTTTAGCAGTAACATCCATTTTGTCCCTTGTGATTTTATAGAGTGTAGTTTTAATGACTGTGTCGTGTTTGAAAATATTTTCGGTCCAAGTTTTGTATTCATCCTATGTAAAGTTCATGCAACATAACTAGAAAGCGTTAATATAATAGAAAGCTCTGAGTCGAAAATAATAACAGTCTACATTAAGAACTACCCAAAAAAAAAAAAAAAAGAACGTAATGTAAAGTTCATGCAACATAACAAAACTTGGACCGGCAATATTTTCAAACATAGCACAGTCATTAAAAATACACCCTGTACTCTACTACAGCTTGTCGATTCTATTGTCGCTTTGGTTAATTCACCTACTTCATTTTTACAGATTTACTGCAAATCCACCAGCTCCATTTCTCATCACACCACGAATGCTGTGAGATGGTTGGGGGACATATGCCCCTTTGGTAAATGAAAGGTAGAAGAAGAGACACACACAAACTGAAACATTCGTGATTCTGGGAATTCTCGGGTATAACATAATTCATCCACGGAGTTCAGAACCTCTGGAGAGCTATGATAAAATACAGGTCCACTAATGCAGCCACCTGTGTGCACTTAAGACGGTTTTCTGCACACAAACACATCAGAGAATTCGATCAATTTACTCAGTTATCAATTGTCCAATTAAGCGAATATCATGATATGGTTCTTGACTGCTGTTTCAATATACTTGTCCAGTCCCTTATCAATCGATCAATCAATAAAGCCAAAATCAATTAATAACTTAAGAGCCACATCCATAATTAATATCGGCTTGCAATAGAACGCTAACGCTTTCTGTCTCCAGCTTTGCTAGAACATTCCCCAACTTTTTGTGCTATTTTCCGACTTGTACCGCCAACTAGCACTTCCCCCCGATCTTGTTCTTCTACAGTTTATCCTTCATTGGATTTTATCTCCTCAAGCAACTCATGCCAAGCCGCAAACACTTGCGGCTCCCTCAATGTCCTCCCCGTATCATTGATCTTTCTGTCTATTTCTCTTCTCAGTTTTGTTATTAGGTCTCCCCCTGTTAACTTTGCCCTGTGTGTTCCAGAGCACAGATGTTCTAGTTGTACTTATATATATACTTATAACAATAGCAGGCGCTAATGTAAAGGCGTTATGAACGCAATTCGCCATCCGGAATACCGTATTCGAAAACACAAATGCGCGCGATTTGGCAGCAGACCGTCTTGCGATTGTTTTCATACAATAGTATGACTGCCGGTCGTTCAGAAATCAATGACAAACTACTTAACGTAAACTTGCCAAGAAATCACAAACAGCTAATAAAATGCTGGGGGAGACTGCGACGTCCTGTGAAGGATATGCAACTAACTTCAACTAAATGTGATGAGATTTTCTCAGTGTGTGCCACACGCATCAGCAGCGTGTGTTTCTAACGTCTTCATTGGCTGGTATCTATCCAGTTCTCTCCCTAAGCTTCATGGTTATGGACTCCATCGTATTTGCATGCCCTCATTGTTTCCTCTACTGTGGTTTTTATAAGATTGTCATCTTATTTAATGTGGCTCTTACTGTCTCCATTTCGTTTGTCAGTTAATTCTCTCTTTGAATGTCAATCTTTTTAATTACTTCTGTAACTACTATTTTTGTTTCCATGAAATAAGAATTAATGTTGTGTACATTCACAATCTTTGGATTCAATTTGATATTCTAATTGCCCATTCATTTTAGATTATATATGGGTACTCCCGCAATATCAATCATCCCTGGATGTAATTATGCCCTGTAATCAGTTACACAGATAGTTTTATGTCTTAAAATCAAAATCATTACAACATAACGGATCTTTGTTCGACGTTTAAACCCATAATGAACTCACGTCCTGTAATTATGATGTACGGCAGGGAGTGTCGTGAACAATGCTGATGCTATCAATGCATTCCTTTATATAGCACGCCAAATTACCCTTCTCACGTGAGCATCAGGTCTCACCACCCTTCACATGTTTCCCTGTGTCAACATGAACCCGGTCGTAATAACCCACAACACATTCTCAGTTTAACAGAACTGATTTCTTGCGCCCCACTATTCATTTCCTTCAACAGTTTAAACATCTTTCTAATGGTAAACCCATTAGATTCAAAATAATCGACTTCATCGCAGTGGGTTTTATTCCATATTTGTCACAGGCCCACGATACGACCTAGTATAGCTGAGGGCAGTACTGAATAGACACAGGACAGTAGAGACAGGTCATTTGCAGGGACTGTAAGGTAGCAACGACAGGCAGACAGGTCCACTAAGAAAGGTCAGGGTTGTTTGTGTCTAGTACAAGTAACATGTTGGGCCAGACTCGTGTCCATCGGACCACACCAAGGATCATGGGATTCACGGGATGTAGGGATCCGTGATCTGGATGAGCGTCCCTGAATTAGTCAGACGGATTAGGAGACTGCGACACTGGACGGACGTAGGGTTGTGGCTGTGATTCCCGAATGTATCGTTTTGATAGCAGGAGTGTATGAGCTTATAGATTTAACTGTGATTGAGATGGCGAGTATGAACAGCGAGTGTGTATTGATGGTCTGTGAATGCGTTTTACATAAAGTCAGGGTGTGAGAGCGAGGTTACGATATTTCACTGTGATTGTGATGTGGTGATAAAGCGCAATCTCTGCGAGATTGCTTACGTGTACATTAGTATTGATTACAAGTATCTTAATTCGCAACGACTGTTTGTACGAGTGCTATCTTGTAAGCGTGCGCTTGTTTACCTCTGTCTCAGACTGCGAGCCAAGATTTATAAGTATGTAAGAACATGACAATATTGCACGGTGTCTTTGTGCATGGCGGCCTGCAGAAAGCGTCCACAGAGCACGAACTCCATAGCTCCAGAGAGAACCCCTAGGAATTTCCGAAATAATTGTGCTGGTGAACCGAACGACTTAGGCCGGAATCGGAATCCCGAGGCAGTCAGCGTAACCACTTCGATAAGAAGACTCCCTTCCTACATTGTTAGCTGCATATCCTTTACAGGACGTTGCAGTCAATACCAGCATTTTTTACTGTTGTGATGTCTTGACAATTTTACGTTCAGTAGTTTGCCATTGCTTTTTTAACGACCGGCACCCATACCATTTCGTAAAATCCAACGCAGCGCGGTCTGCTGCCAAATCTGGCGCAGCTGTTTCGAAAGCGGGAATGCGTAATCACGAATCGTGCCCTTAACTCCTTCGCCACGGGGCCGGCCCTCCTTCATTAGCAAAGTAATTATCCGAGCCGATCGGTTGGCGAACATGGCGAACGTGGCGAAGATAGAGGTGGGAAGAGAAATGGATAGATGGATCATCAGCACTATAAGAGATGCTGCACGAACAGTCGAATTGAAGGAAACCTGGGAATCTGTTTACTTGTCCAGAGTGAAGGAGATGGGAGTAAAGCGGAAAGCCGCCAGACATGAACATTTTATCGAGCGCACAAGACATTTGAATAACCAACAACGAACTGGTATGATCAGTCAATATACGCTGTCGGAGGAAAGAGGAGCACCTATAAATCTGTCCTCACTAATGTCCCTGATATGTAAAGGACCCTGTTTACACGCCTTGAGGTATATTGTGCTTGTGGTGCTAGTGCCATATGTTTAAAGACCAACTTACTAAACAAGCTGAACAGCGCATTAATGCCTCTGAATATAAATGTTATCTCGGCACAATCTGATGGGAGATGCCTTGAAGAGATTAGAACAAGAATTGCCACTGCGAAGGTAGCCTTTAGCAAGATGAAAATCATACTGATCAATAAAAAGATATCAATTGAAACGAGAAAAAGAGTGTTGAAGTGCTACATAGAACCTATACTTTTGTATTGTAAAGCGTGGACAATAAGCAGTCCAGCTGAAAAACAGCCGATGGCTGTGGAAATGTGGTTTCGGAGGAAAATGTAAAGAATACCATGGACAGACAGAAAGACCAATGAATAAGTCCTTCAAGAAACAAATGAAGATCGTAAATTTAGAGACATTAGACGTAGACAATCAACATTTTTTGGGCATGTTATGAGAAGAAATGAATTGGAGAACTTGGTGACGACTGGCAAGATCGAAGGAAAGAGATCAAGGGGAAGACCGAGAAGTAAATACCTGGATGGCTTGGCCACGTGGCATGGTCGAGACAGGAACACAGAGCGGATTCTCGACTCTGGTGATTGAGTGACATGGCAGTACATGACCGCTCACGCTTATGGGCATGGCACATGATGGATGGATGGATAAATGTTATGGACGAGTTCTAAGAATATCTTGGATACAAAAAAGAACAAATGTATCCATACTTCAAGAGCTGAATATTGAAGAAGATTGGCTATTAAAAACGATAAATCAAAGAAAATTTAAATATTTTGGTCACTTGAAACGTCACGAATGTTTGGAGAGAACAATAATGGAGGGGTATATGCCTGGGAAGAGAGGAAGAGGAAGGCCTAAGAGAAAATGGTTGCAGGATGTGGTGGATGATCTCGGACGCGGGAAATCTTGCTTATGATCGAGAGGTTTTCCGGAAGCTTGTTATGGGAGCGAAGTTCTGCAAAGGGCATGCTACTGAATGAATGAATCTTTCAAAATTCTATAGTACTATCACATCATAGACCCATAACAGGAAAGTACTTCCGGACAAATTTACCAATAAAACATTTTTTATCAGCACAGGACTGTTGGTGAGATGGATATCTCGGCAGACGCCTTTACATCTCTATATATTTACTGGACCTCTTTTATGCTTGGTCGTCTTTGGTACCCACATGAAGTGTCCAAATCCGTCTCGATGCGAATTCAAACGGATAAACATCGGATCGGCAGGCAAGCGTTACCGCGGCTCCTTCATGTAATTCACATTTATACATAATAATATTTCAAAACATATTTCTAAAAGGCATGTTATATATGCATTCTCATTATTCATTCTCACAGCTATCGTATTTGTAACACTCGTCTTTTAATGACTGTAATGTTTCGAAATATTGCCAGTCCAAGTTGTGTATTCACCCTCGGTAAAGTTCATGCAACATAATTGGTCATTACAAAAACTTGGACCGGCAATATTTTCAAACACTACACAGTCATTGCCGGTTTCCTGGCCTAGAGGTTAGCAACTTTTCTCCGTAATCTCGTATACTCTCGTAAGTAACGTGACGACGGTGAGAATCAGCAGTGGTTCGAATCGCGTCGGTAACTTACGGGGTGTGTGAGCCGGCCACTCAGAAAGCAATGGCAAACTACTGAGCGTAATCTTGCCAAATAAATTAACAATCAGCTGAAAGATCCTGATGTTGACAGCGATGTCCTGTAAAGGATATGCGAACATTATTAACACAGTCATTAAAAATACATCCTATAACAAGTCAGATTAATATGGCGGCCAGGGAGTTCAGTGCATCCTTACTAATTATGCAGGATTCATGTCTTATTGTACAATTAGTTTTGTGTCAACCGTAAGGCTTTTTTGTGTCAATTTTCCCATCATCATCATCACATCTCCTGCCAGCTGGCGTAGGCGTTCATGTTTCTTCCCAGATCGCAGTCCTTGGTGTTCTGGATCACCTCTGCTGATATTCCTCGCCGTCGTCTCAGTCCATCCAGACTCATTTCTCTTGGTCTGCCTCTGCCTCTCTTCCCCTCAATCTTTCCAATTGTCACGATGTTCCCCAATGCCTCTTTTCTCATCACGAGGAAAGCCGTTTAACTCTTTCTTATTGTTGTATATAATATTGTCCATGAAATATGTGTTTGTATTATGAATATCAAGGAGTAAAAATCACGTCTGACGTGTGCGTGCGTGCGTGAGTGCGTGAGCGCGTGTGCGTGCGTGTCTGTGTGTGTGTTTGTGTGTGAGTGTGTGTGTGTGTGCGTATGTGTGTGTGTGTATGTGTGTGTGTGTGTGTGTGTGTGTGTGTGTATGCTACTCTTCCTCCCGCTTTCCACGATGTTATACTTTACAGCATTAGGCTAGGGTAGATTTTCTGTACGAGACCAACAGGGTGACTGCTTCAATCAACAGTGGTGTTTGCTGCATGTGTTATTCCCTAATTCATCACGCAATACATCACCATCATATCGCACATCCCGTACAGAATGTCGTGCCAATCAAGGCCCGTCCGAATTTTTCTCGATCCATAGCCCCTTCTCCTGGCTCGCGCATTCTCATGCTCAGGGTGTCTGCAACGTCTTGTGGCCTTTTTCATGCTAGTTGGTCCCTTCCTCTACGTCCAGTAAACATCAGTTCTTTCGACATAACTGGACGTTCAACCTGGTCAAAGTATCACAGTTCCGGTGACATGATGGCATTTATGAACCAGATTCCTTCGATGTTCATTTCTTGTAGAATGTCAGTATTTTATGAGCCACTTGTTTTCGATTTTCACACCTTGTAGAATGTCAGTATTTTATGAGCCACTTGTCTTCGATTTTCACACCTTGTAGAATGTCAGTATTTTATGAGCCACTTGTCTTCGATTTTCACACCTTGTAGAATGTCAGTATTTTATGAGCCACTTGTCTTCGATTTTCACATCTCGTAGAATGTTAGTATTTCATGATGCAGTTTGTTTCCTTGTTCAGATCTTGTTGAATGTCGGTTTTTTTAATAAGGCACGTTTTTTCCATGTTCACATCTCGTAACATGTCAGCATTTTTCCTCTTCTTGATCCAAGATATTCTACGGACTGTTCTGTGACACTTCAGTTCAAAATACCCGATTTCCCTCAGTGTCTGCTAAATGTTCCAAGGTTCACATTCGTAGATTGCCACGGAAAAGATGCATGTTCCCAAAAGAGCTACCACTGTAGCTTGATTGCTGGTGTTGGGCCGTAGGTTCGTCATATTGTTGAACCTTGCATTGCTATGGGCATTCTGCATCTGACGTCTTGTGACCATCCCCAGTGTTGTTGCTTATGGAGTCAAGATATTCAAAGTGGGGGACATTTTTATATCTAGTCAACGCCAATTGTGATGTTTAATCATCAATGTCTATTTTGATGTTTAGTCAGCGTAGATTGTTATGTTTAGTCAAAACCGATTGTGATGTCTAGTTAATGCCGATTGTGATGTTTAGTCAATACTTGTTGTCATGGTTAGTCAATACCGATTGTGATGTTTAGTCGATGCCTGTTGTGATGGTTAGTCAATGCCGATTGTGATGGTTAGTCAATGCCGATTGTGATGCCTAGTTAATGCCGATTGTGATGTTTAGTCAATACTTGTTGCCATGGTTAGTCAATGCCGATTGTGATGTTTAGTCAATGCCTGTTGTGATGGTTAGTCAATGCCGATTGTGATGTTTAGTCAGTTCCGATTGTGATGTTTAGTAAATTCCGATTGTGATGGTTAGTCGATGCCGATTGTGATGTCTAGTTATGCCGATTGTGATGGTTAGTCAATGCCGATTGTGATGTTTGATTGACATTCCAGCATTGCCCGCAGACATTATTTTTAACATCCTAAAACATACTTTGATTTTTACTGTGTCCCTTCGTGGAATTAGCTAATCAGAACGCTGATTATTAAAATGGAAGCTCAAAGATATAAAACTTACCTGGCTGAGCCGTGCTTTTAAATATATTCCGTTGAGCTGCTGTCCAAACAGGCCGTTTCCGGATACCTAAACAAAGATTTCAGACATTAGCGTCTGACTTACAAGAACAAGATCACATATTTTCAGACTTCAAAAACACAACCAATTACTTAACATTGAACAGAGGCAAACTCCATCCACACATCATCTGGAGTGTATGCTTTATGCTTACCCTTACGAGATTGTTTGTTTTTAGCTTTTGTCCATTATTTTTTCAAACCACAATGACGGTTAATGTGACCTAAGTACTCCAGTTTGTGATTTTGCTGACGCTATTATTTATGACCCAGCTGTCTTTTATGTTCGAATCTTCAACAAAATTGTCCTTCTAAGTCCAGGATATTTTAACGACGCTTCTGTCACATGTAAGTTTAACATCCCCTATCCTTTTCATTAGTGACTATGGTTTGGTACCCAGGTTCACGTCCGTTGTAACTTGTTACTTTAACCACAGCGAGGACAGGAAATAAAACCGCAATACATGGAGTAACACAACAGCTGATGAACACTTGCATATATCACCACATGGCATTAGGCTGAAAGATTGGCAGTACCAACAACAGCAACAGGCCATTAACATTGTAAGCATTTGAAATATTATGTTTTAATTCATTAAGTTCATCGATTAGTAATAAGTGAACTGATAATAATATGGTTATAAATAAAACAGCGTTTTACAATCTCTCTTTTCTCAGATTTCTGCAACGCAACGCCATGGAGTGATTATAACATGCCAGTTTATTCAGCCATGACATCATTGATGCATTGAGGCATTTATTAATTCATTCGTTTTTTCTTTCATTTATCCGTTCATAAAATTCATTAATTCATTCCTTTATTCGTTCATTCACTCATGCAGTGTTTATTTAGCCTTCCTTAAAACATAAAATCGTAACAATGGCTCTGTCACTAATCGCACAGCACATTTCCATTTGTTTTATCTCAGTTTTAGGAGTTTATTATTTTCATATTTTCTTACCATAGATGTTTGTGAATGCGTTTGTTATTCATGTGTAAGAATACACCCATAGCAGCTTATTAATTCGAGAATTGAAAGATTATTCGTTGATTTTAGTGGGAGTATTTCACCACACTTAATTAAATCGATGACAACTTTATAACATAAGCTCAGTGTTATGTTACTAGAATATCGGGGAGGTCAGCATGGCCTTATAGATAAGAACGCTCGTTTTTTAACATCCTGTGTGCTGATGCCGAGAATGTGGGGTTCAATCCCTAAACCGGTAAGCTTGACTAAAATGTTGACTTCTCGTCCTTGGCTTGGGGACGAAAATTACAAGTTCCTTGAAGTCGGTGTGGGTTCACCTGATGGCGAGGGATACTGGTAATAGGGAAAACTAACCCACACGCAAAAATCAGTCCAGTGCACTAGAAGTAGTAACACGTGTATGGACTATGGTTGAGTTCAAGAGGAGCGAACGTAAAAATAGAATCACTGATGGATTTAATTAAGAATCGACATCATGACATTCCGGACAATCCCATAGATCGTCTCTCGTACGTAGATAACTATCACAAGATGTAATGCTAATCGTTCCTGTGACACACGGGTGTAAACAGTTGTGTTCGTTATCTCAAACGCCTCTTCATGTATGACACACACTAACTCCTAATTCGAGCATCTGTAACTGATACAGAGCCGAAGGCAAAATGTGACCTCCCATTTGGAAGGAAAGGTCATGTATCGTCATACCAGTGTCATGGAATTATGTGTTGTGTTTCGTCTAACTCTTCTTCAAATACAACGCTCAGTGAATGGAAATTTACATTATTATATTAGTTCATTTCATTGTGTACCATGTTTGAGACTTACCTTTTGTTTGACCCTGAATCAGTTAAGTATGTTATTTCATCTTTTATTGGATCGATTCCTATACCGGTCAGTTGGATTTCAACGTTGACCTCTCGTTCAGAAAGCAATGGCAAACTACCACACGTAAAATTGCCTAGAAAATTAATCTGGAGTTGGGAGTTGATCGTTACATCCTGCCAATTTTTTTTATTTTTATTTTTTTGCGCTTGCTAGCTTTGATTTCAAGCGTAGTCCACACATACTACTTCTAGAAGTGCTGGGCTTAATTTTGTGTGTGGATTAGCTTTCCCTATTAACAGTGTCCCTGTCATTAGGCACACCCACTCCTACTTCAGAAGTCCTAGTAATTTACATCACCGAGTCAAAGACGAGAAGTCAACATTTTAGTCCAGTTGACTAGTGTAGCGGGATTGAACCCGATACTTCGGAGCCAGCACAATGGAAAATTAAAGAGTAAGCGCGCTTATCCTTGTGTCATGCCGACAGCCATATGTGGTTAATTTACTACTTCTGCATCTTTCATTCCTTTGATATCATCATCATCACATTATGTGCGGGTAAGCGTTGCGATCGTTGTTTACCAGTTCACGCCATTGCACACACACACACACACACACACACACACACACACACACACACACACACACACATACATACACACACTACACATACACACACAGATCGATCTCTCTCTCTTTCTCTCTGTATATATATATATATATATATATATATATATATATATATATAGAGAGAGAGAGAGAGAGAGAGAGAGAGAGAGAGAGAGAGAGAGAGAGAGAGAGAGAGAGAGAGAGAGATTCCCCACTCCTGTTTCCTTGGATCACGAGTAAACGATACCGTTCAACATCCACGCCCGACAGCTTGTATTATTCACCGAAACAATACACATCCCCCGCACCAGACTATAGTCAGTAATCCCTACTCATAAACACCCAGATTTATTTAAAGTAATGCAGACATTATATGAGCTCGGCAAGAGTCTCGTTTACAGAGAGCCAGATCGATTATTCGAGATGGTGAAGTCGTGTAGGATTAGTCGCCGGATAGGAATTGTTCTCGGTTGACACATGGGAAAAGTGGCTTGGCGAGACAGCTTTCACTCAGATGAAAATGGGGGTAAAAGGCCAGAGACTCGACTTTATTGGATCGGGTTCTACCATATATAGTTGGGTCTTCTTGGCGCAGATTGGTCCGCTGCAAGCCTGGCATAGACACGAATCGTAGCTCCAGCGATGTCCCCAACAGGTCTAAAAAAAAATAGCACTCGTGAATCGAATGACTAACTCTGAAACTGTGCCCAAGATTTTTATGGTGACCAAGTAGGGTTGACCACTCCGCTGGGGAGATCTCCCCCCACTTTGCTGTGGAGATCTTCCCGTTCCTTTTCATGTCCATTCCTCGGTCAACTTAGGCCAAGCAATATAACATGTGTAGCGTTGTTGTAGTGTGGAAATATTGGAACCGACTTCCCGTTGTTGTTGTTGTTGTTGTTGTTGTTGTTGTTGTTGTTCTTGTTGTTGCTGCTGCTGCTGATGCTGATGCTGATGCTTTTTCTTGTGGGTTCGGTTCCGGCCTAAGTAACTAGGTTCATGACTGCAACTGTCTCAGAGACTCCTAGGGGTCATCGCTGGAGCTACAGAGTTCGTGCTTTGTGTGACTCTATCGGCAGGCCGTCCTGTGGAAAGAAAACAGGTCATATGGGCTAAAATTCGATGCAATGAACTCAATCCTTTTCTCTATTAAGCTCTTTAAACCTCTTTTCAATAATGCACAGGAAGGGACTACAAAACAAGAACTCTGTAAACGAATGTTCTGTCCAAAGTTCTATCGATTTGAACACCATGCTTCTGCTAGCTCAGCACTCGATGTGACAATGCAACTCCCCAACCCTGAAACCTGGAACACTTTGCACTGAATAAAGGGGAAATTACTCAACACAAATTTGCGTGACACGTCAACCACCGCTGCCAGCTCAATTGTGTTTCTATAGAAACAAGATTTGTGTCATACAGCGTATCTGCATTCATTCTGATTTATCTACTCAATTAGGAATAACAGAACGCAAATAACAAGGCTATTCAAGTTTTCCATTTGTTATTGATTACCTGCTTTACATTATCTTTGTGTTTTTATTTACATTGATTCCAACGTTTGATTTTATTTTTATTTGGATTCCTTGCCAACTTGTTTCCTGTGCTGTTTTGTGTGAATTTCAGTGAATGTTTCTTCATGTTTCCAAACATTTGCAATGACATTTAGTTTTATGTCGATAATTTGTTTAAATTCAGAAAGTGTGTGTTGACATCGGAGATGATTTTAAAAAGGGGTTTCAAATAGTACCGCGCCAAGCAATAGAACAGTAGATCAATGAGGAAATTCTAAAATATTCTTTATGTATTTTTTTTTTACTTACTACGAGATCATCATCATCACCATTATCATCAGCATCACATCGTCGTCGTCATTATCACCCCATCAATATCAATCATCATCGTCATCATCTTCATCATTATCGTCATCAGCATTACCATCATCGTCGTCATCATCATCATCATCAGATTAGTCAGTCCAAAGCCTGGTGTTAAAATCCGCTGATCACTGCCCTACGGTTCCCCCCCCCCCTCACCATTCTACCCCCATTCCTGTTACCAGCAATTCTTTTAAAAGTATCATATGATTAAGTAAAGTATGTAAAGTAAGTAAAGTGAGTAAAGTAAGCAAGTAAAGGGATGTTTATATACGTTGAAATGTATTTGGTATATGGTGCTATTATATTTTCAAAGACCAATCGACACTAGAGGTGTGACATGGTCATCACCTTACTTCTAAGAAATTTCCTGGTATCTAATTTAGGCTCTGGAGTCTACGTGGGAATCTATCACGACCCCCAGGCCGTCAGACAAGCGTGTTTGCCAGCATAAGACTAAACTTAACGGTATTACATGCTTGGGTGGAATTGAGGTTTCTCTGACGTCGCTCCGGTTCTTTTTCTCCCGAATTCTTCCTCTGTTGTTTTCAATAGTTTGACGCTATGTCTATTTTGTGACCCAGATAGTCCACCTATGTGTATATTGTCAACAGTTGTCTCTATTTCCCCAGTAGCTATGGCAGTTTGTTTTCTTTAGGCTGAACAGACTCTTTGTATCCTACGATAATACCATATCTCAAACGTGTGTTTCAGATTCTTTTGCTCTATGTTTGTATTAGTCCGCGTTTTAGACCAGTACAGTGCCTAATGATTACGTGTATCCGCAGCCAAATATTGATGTTATTCGGTGGTAAAAATGCTTGTTTCTTTTGGAATACAATTTTTTTTTTTTCAGATGCTTTCTCCGGTCTTATGCTAAGTTCACATTAAAACCTTCAATATTCTATAGGGAAACTTCTGAATTTGTTTAACGGTGTTTCCTTCGTTGTCGGTATTTATATTGTAGGTTTGTTTGGAAAGCATGGCCACTTTCAATGTAATAATAATAATAATAAATTGTCCCGAACTAGTTTCCTGTTATGGATCAATGATGTGATAGCGCCACCACATGTTAGGCCTGAATGCACGTAGAAATGGGTAGCCAGTTTGTCCCTCACTTACGCAGGCAACATCCCTAGGAGTGGATCCCGCGTCCGATGGTGCTTATGACATTATCAGTGCAGTTGCCTATCAACTTCGCTAACGTGCCCGCTTTACTCTTGATCTACTGGCATTTATTTTCTTATCAATACCTACACTGTGCCATGAAGTTTTTAAGAATATTTTTAAGTAATGTATCTGCTCTTTCTTTGAAGGCTGGTCATATATTAACTTGGTGACAACTGTATGCTAATTTTAATCCTTATGTTTTTGCTGTATTTTTTTTTTTTTTGGAAGACAGAGAACTATTGAAGACCTTCAGTATATTCGCATCGAAGCGTGGCACCCCGACAATCCACAGAAGACGTTGTGAAATAGTACATGCTGACCATATTAAACTGTATTCTGTGCCAGTCTCAGATATTACATTTTCGCTGCCTTTAGATGCCTTTCAACTTATCTGTCTATGTTTCACATGCTTACAAATGTATAGATTCTATGTATCACTTTGACACAATTAATTAGTTAGTTAGTCGAGGTTCCAACTTCACGACAACGGGTCGTCCCCATTATGCTCCGTTCCTGTGCCAGTGAATATCACACAAAATACCCCCCTCTGTCCAATGTGAAAAGTGGAACAAACAGGAGTCTCGACAATCCATCAGCCCGCACAGATACACTTTGCATAATGCCGCCGCCAGAATGCCTACACAAAAGTCCTCCACGAACACCACAGTTCATCGTCGATGGAATCGGCAGTCACCAGAAAGACCTCATTGACTCGGATTTTCTCACATGCCTCTGTCTCTATCCGCAGGGCGACGCACCGAAAGAGTCGCATTAAGCACGATTTCCGTAGCTCCAGCGCCGACTCCCAGGAACCGAAAAGGCAAATCAGTCAATTCAGCAACAGCCGATAGCCATTGTTCCGAACATGCGGGTCACTGTACAAACAAAAGCGGACATGTAAAAGCATTCCACGTGAATATCACAGCTCACAGTGTCGCGCCACGCACTCACCCAGTAGCAGGGCGACGGAACCATATACTACCAGTCCAACATGAGGAAAATGCGAAATGCACACCGCAGCCACAAAGATAAATACTCCAGCGGACGTACGGTTCAATACCTAACCGCCATTTGACACAATTGATGTGTTTAAATACAGAAGCCACAAACCATAACTTGCACTATTCTTCGGGATTGCAATAAACAAGGATTTACATAAGTCAGAAGTTATGTCATCAGCATCACGTGTTGTGTTCAGCTGTCAGAACACAATATTCTTCAAAGGCATTGATATTTTTAGTTAGTAACATTGTATTTGCCAGCGGGTCTTACCGGATCTTCAAATTTGGTAGTCCTTCATTATTACTGGGGATGGCAAATTAGATGCTTTTTCTTTTCTGCTTAGATGATGTTGACATCAAAAGGCTCTCTACTTAACTTTACCAGTAATATTATTTGACACTCTCCATTATATTTCACGACTACAAGGTGCGGAATATGCCTGGCCCTTCAACCAGCAGGGTTAGGGTCAGGAGGGGTGAAAAGTGAAAATTAGTAGCCAGACGATGATACGCAGACTACACAAGTCAACCCCACCTCCCCGCGGTGTAGACCGGGAAACCATGAAAGCAAGGCTAACGGGACTATGGCTCGCCAGGGGCGACTGTCTCCCCTTGGTCAGACTTTTTCGTCCTAAACCTGCAACTGGCCTAGCAAGCCGGCGTGGGATTATTTTCCTGCTCGAAGAAAACACAATAAGCATAAACGGACAACTAATAGTATTCCTCAATAAGCAATAATGCACATACCAGACTGAAGCTAGAAGTTGAAAGGGCCGAATGTAAGACGGGCCTGCGTGCCCAATTCGTTACCCTTTGAAAATAAAGTCCGTTCGTTCGTTCGTTCCTTCCTTCCTTCGTTCGAAGCAGAGGAAGAGGCCCGTCACGTAAGCGATGTGTGGAAGGAATTACAGAGACATTGGAAACCTCGATATATAAAGCTCATACACGGGCACTCTCCCGCTGTTTTTGCTTCACCTCGACACCGCAAGGTACAAGAGGAACCTGATGAGATGAGATGGTGAGTATATTTCGATAAATTGTGATCTTTTCAGATTCATAAATTCCACACTTCTTTGGTGATTCTTCGGCCTCATTAACTTTACAAATTTTGAAATTCGGTCTCAGCTGCATTAGAGTATTAGACGGTTAAATTTTGCACAATGGCAGAAACTGCCTCTTAAATGTTAAGTTAGTTACACATTATTCACAGGACATTGCAGTCAACTCCATAATTTGTGGCTGTTTGTGACATATTGGCAAGTTTACCTTAGAGATTGCTTTCTGAACGACCGGCACTCACACCATTGTATTAAAACCAAAACAAGGCAGTCGGCTTCCAAATCGCATGCAGCTGTGTTTCGTAAGCGGTATGTGGGATTATGAGTTGCATTCGTAACTCCTTCGCCACAGCGGCGGCTTGGATGTTAAGTGTACAAAAAACAAGTAAGCAAACAAGGAAGTAAACGACTTTTGTTCTCACCAAGAGGTGTATGGAGCATATGATGTAAGTCCCATAGGAGTACTTTCGGTCCCCAGCATGGCGGTTAGGCATTGAACCGCTACGGCCTCTGGAGTATTTATCTTTGTGACTGCGGTTTGCATTTCGCATTTTCCTCATGTTGGACTGGTAGTATATGGTTCTGTCGCCCTGCTAGTGGGTGAGTGCGTGGCGCGACTCTGTGAGCTGTGATATTCACGTGGAATGCTTCTACATGTCCGCTTTTGTTTGTACAGTGACCTGCATGTTCGGAACAATGGCTACCGGCTGTTGCTGAATTGACTGATTTGCCTTTTCGGTTCACGAGTGCATTTTTCAGGAGACTCCTGGGAGTCGGCGCTGGAGCTACGGAGTTCGTGCTTAATGCGACGCTTTCGGCGGGTCGCCCTGCGGATAGAGACAGAGCCATGTGAGAAAACCCGGGTCAATGAGGTCTTTCTGGTGACTGCCGATTCCATCGACGATGAACTGTGGTTTTCGTG
>JACEFZ010012985.1:72500-180000 GCA_014155875.1 Cepaea nemoralis | reverse complement strand
GCTGTTGTGTGCTAAGCACTATGATGTTACAGACTTTGCTTCTAAATCACTGGTCTAACATTAGAATATTCGTCACACAGTCTACACCTTATACTCACATACACACTTCTTCTACATATACTCTTTGCTTTAATAAATTTCTTGTTTTTTTATTTGTTGAGGCTAGAGTTGTCAAGTATGTTATGTGGGGGAAGAATGAGAGGGGCATAATCCAGGGGTGAGTAAGAGTGAGTGGAAGGTGTCTTCAGATTGAAGGAGTGTGTGGACGGACTCTGCTGGATATCTCCAGGATAGAGATATTGGGGAAAAAAAATAATGTGGGTGTTGATTCCCTTCACTCCAGGGACGGCACTAAAGTGGTAAAGAAGAACAAGTAGCTAATACGACAGTCATTCTTTACACACACGACAGAATTAAATATTAGATCTTTATCAATTATAAGACCCTTTGCTTTGTGCTCGGTTACACTTTCTACAGGCGTGCTACCAATGTGCAGCAGCAGAGTTCTCTGTGAATTTAGAGTGCGAAGTCTTTTTCTGGTTGCTATTAACATAGATTTTGTTTTAGAAGTGTTAATTTGCATGCGGTTTGCATAACTCCATCTAATTACACTATTGAATTCCTGTTACAATGATGATTCTAACACAGTATAATCAATAGCGTTTGTATATACTATGCAGTCATCTGCTAATAGATCGCAGGGCGATGAAAGATATAAGGGAATATCATTTATATAAATTGCAAATAACAGAGGGCCATGTATAGACCTCTGAGGTATTCCAATATTAATGATAATGGTTGATTTATTGTGTGCTACTACTTGTTTTCTGTTTAATAAATAGGATTTTATCAATGTTACTATATTAAAGCTTAATTTCATTGTTTCGAAATTTTTAATTAACATGGTATGATCTATCATATCGAATGCTTTTCTAAAGTCTATAAACATCGCTCCACATAGAGCAGTGGTTCTCAACCTTTTTTGGCTCATGCCCCCCTTTACCATATGTTCACAACGCTATTCCCCCCCCCCCCACCCTTTCGAATTTACTCCCTCTAAATCCCCCTTCCCCCACCCTTACACGGTATACATAAAAATGGAAGCTAAATTTCATACCACATACTAGAACATGTCTAGACATCTATATAAAACGTGATTTGCGGGTTTACTTAGGTTATAAAACGAATTTCATTAGGGCGAGAAGTACAGAACTATAAAATTTAGAGGGAAAAAGAATATCAAGTAACTGGTTCTTGTATTAAAGCGATCTTGAAATAATCTTAATTCCCCCGCCCCCGCCCCTGGAAACCCTAAAATCCCCCCGGGGGGGGGGGGGGGGGGGGAATTCCCCACCGGTTGAGAACCAATGACATAGAGTATTGTTGTTTATATTTTGATGCTAGTTTTCTATTATGTTTGTTAGGGCCGTATGACAAGAATATTTTGGCCTAAATCCTAAATCTTAACTGACTGTCAACTATTAGCTTGTAGCGAACTAAGTGTTCCAGTGTTATTTTATGAAAAGCTATTCTAGCTGTTTGGATAGTGATAATAATATGGAAATTGGCCTATAGTTACTCATGAGATCATCATCCAATGAACCAGCTTTTAAATGAGAATACTCTTTAGCGATTTTACAGTCTGATTTGAAGTGACGTTTGGTGAGACATTGATTATATATAAAAGTTAGTGACTCGTAGATCACCGGTGCAGCGTGCCGAAGAATCTGATTATTAATTCCATCCATTCCTGATGAGTTATTGTATTTTAGGTTACCGAGATTAGTAATAACTTCAGTGATCGTCATTAGCTGTATGTTGGAGAGAATGTCTCTATAGAATTTATTCTCACAAAATGATGACAACAAAGATATGTTATGAGGAGAATCTGGTATTGCAGCCTTCAATTGGTTTATGTCGGATTGAAAGAAACTACTGACTTGATCACATGTAACTTGATATGAAGGTAGTGATCGTGACGACTTGGATTTGTTTGCCAAGGTATTAATTGCTTTATATATATCTTAAGTATTGGTGTTATCGATTATTAAGTTGTTAAAATATTTTTGTTTCTTTTCCTTTCGAATAAGATATTGGACTTTGTTTCTCAGACTACCAAGGACAGACAGAAAAACCAATGACCAAGTACTACAGGAGACAAATGAACATCGTAAACTGATTAGAGAAATTAGACGTAGACAGTCAAAATTTTTTGGACATGTTATGAGACGAAATGGATTGGAGAACTTAGTGACAACTGGTAAGATCGAAGGGAACAGACCAAGGGGAAGACCAAGAGGAAAATACCTGGATGGCTTGGCCACATGGCATGGACGAGACAGGAACACTGAGCTGATCCACGACACTGGTGATCGAGTGAAATGGCGAGTCATGACCGCCCACGCTTTCCGGCATGGCACATGATTGATTGATTGATTGATTCTCAGACTACAGTATGTGTTTAGGTCTCTATTTTTATGTGCCCTATCTCGGTCTTTCAAAATTTCAACTACCTCCCGGGTGATCAACGGGGCTTAGTGTATTGTTTAACTCGAACTTCCTTAAATGGAATATGCTTATCGAATACACTTGAAAGGTCTTCATCCAGTGGTCCAGAGTATCATCTGTGTCAGGAAGTTGACAACCATAGTCCAGAGATGAGTTGAGCAAGTCTTGTAAAATGACATCTTGATTGAATTTTTTATAATTTCTATATTTTATACTTATTTTTGAGTTTCGGAGTTTTGGTACCTCTTTTGGGCCACGTACAACATACTAGGTAGTGATCACTCGGTGTATTAATAGGTACAGTACATTCTGTGATGTTGTCAGCACATGTGGTATAAATGGTACCTACGTGTGTTGCAGATGATTCTGTTATTCTAGTAGCTTGTTTGACTAACTGTTGAAGGTTGTATGACTCTATTATGTTTGCCCATGTTTTGTTTGATGTTTTAACGTCTATGTTGAAGTCTCCAAACAGTGTGATTTCTCTTACATTACTCAAGACTACATCTATCATAGTGGTGAATTTTCATACTAGATGTATCCTGCGCTGGGGTTTCGATAAAGATAGCCAATTACTAGGTTCATGCAGTTCTGAAGTTTAACCTCAAGCCATACACACTCAATCGTGTTTCGAAATCTAGCCTACGGTGGACGTTAAGCGACTTCGAAACATAAACTGCTATACACGTCTCTTGTTTCTGATAAGGATCTATTCTAATAACTTTAAAACCTCAGATAGCGATGTCATCATCTGAGATGTTACTATTTAATTGATTGTCGCTCATGTGAACATGTTTATTAAGCATAGATGATGTCACAGGATAAATAAACTTGTTAGTTGCGACCAATGATAACCAAACCTGACATTATTTTGCTAACACAATTGACGCTGGTATGGTGAACAAACTGAGGGAAATACGTCGGTACAGATTCTCGGCACCTGGTCAACAGTGTGTATGAGATCAAAGGGAGTCACGTAGAGTTGTCTACACACAATCGACAGTTGATGACAGGATGTTGTTCGAGAGGTGTGTACTGGCGACATTTGTCTACAAAACGGAAGTTGGTTGTTGCAAGTGATAGACAGAATGCCTGCTAGAGGTCAGAAGGATTCTGTAATGGGAGAAAGGTCTCCGGCTTACAGACAACCCGGATATTTGTTGGATGAGACAAAGAACTCCCCAGATGAAAAGTAAACTTGACAGCTAATTGACTCTGGTTAGTCTGGAAACAGGAGGACAAAGCCAGAATCTGGACTGATTGGCGTCTGGACTTTCCGGTGACTCACTCAAGCACCTATATAAAACCCAGTGCAGTAAACAGGTGGATGGAGTCGAGGAAAACATTCTGAAGTGTAGAATTGGGGATAATTCCCAGTTGTGGTATATTAGAGGGACTAGCCTATCTTAGTAGGAATAGTTATCCACGGACATAGATCCAATCGGATTGCCTAGTTTCTCGAGTAACAACAGGAATAGACATATGGCAGGCAATTAATTATATCTAACTTAAGAGTATGATTAGGAATAGAGTACAGTACTGTGTAGTGATATAATGTATTATGATTAGTGATAGAATGTTCTATAAGTGCGGTGCTAGAAAGTATCATAGGAGCGTCGGCACTAGTATTCTATTGTGTGGCTTCATGTAGCTTGTGTTATATATCATTTTACTCGGGAAGTTGAGGACAATGTAGTGGAATAATAATTAGAGAGATTAAGGATGGTTGAGAGGGAGGAGGGGAATGTGTAATGGTAGGATCTTCAGTAGGGCATCTGCTGGGTTTCTACCCGTTCCTTTAGTCTTTCCTGGTGTTGCCATGTCTCAGATCATATGATTGGGTTATTGGGCCGTATGACAGAGATCGGATCTCTGTTATAGATCTGAGTGCTGTTATTGGCCTACATTTGCCCAATTCTGGCCAGGACTGAGTTGCCCTCACCATGATGTTATCTGCTCTACAGGTTCCATGTACAGTTCCCCTTGAGTGTTCCACGTGAGTGCGAGAGGATTTACTTCGAAGAAGCAGTTTCAAAGTTTGACAATGATGGCTCAGCATCTGAAGACAGAGGTTGCTGAGAGGCCGCTACATAGGGCTTATACCCAAGTTGGTTTGCGGGAACCTGGCTTCTGCTGAGCAGGACATGTTGACGAGAGGGAGGTTTAGCCAAGTGATAGATGTACCAATAAACTGTCAGAACATTGCATAATTTATACTGATACCCAGAACAGTTAGATTGTGGTGTTAATATGAGGAATCTTTAGAACCAGTGACTCTAGATCCATTAAGATTTCTCCACTAACAGTGACAATAGGATTAGAATTTCCTGATTAACAATCCGTTAAATAACCGAGGAAGTTCATAGTGTGAATCAGACTCTAATTAGACAGTGTTTGTCAGGGGTGTCCAGGCATCCTAGTGGTTCCAGAGACAACGGAGGAAGTCTTCACGTGACCGGAGGAGCATCACCTGGGTGAGGCTACCTGTATGGGATACATGGTGCTGGTGTGTCTTCAGCACAGGGATGAGAATGAACTACTCTTGAACACTGATCTGAGTCTATAGACGATTTAGAATACACGTCACACATTCTACACCTTATACACACATACACTTCTCCTACATATACTCTTTGCTTTAATAAAATTCTTGTTTTTATTTGTTGAAGCGAGAGCTGTCAAGTGTGTTATCTTGGAGAAGAATGAGAGGGGGCATGATCCAGGGGTGAGTAAGAGTGAGGGGAAGGTGTCTTCAGATTGAGGGAGTGTGTGGACGGAGTCTGCTGGATATCTCCAGAATAGAGATATTGAATTAAAACAAATGTGGGTATCGATTCTCTTCACTCCAGGGACGACACTAAAGTGGTAAAGAAGAACAAGTAACTAATACGACATTCATTCTTTACACACACGACATTTATTGGAGCTCGTAAACGTGATCTTTGGACAGCGGGATCTTTAGACAACGGGATCTTTTTACACGGGATCTTTAGTTAGAGGATGGAGATATCCTATTAGTGAGAATCCAGCTAGAGTGAATGTGGATAGGTGTTAGGACTTATCTTACCTGTTCACACTTCACACGTCTGCATAGGTCTGTGGTCCTGATTCTACTCTTGTCACTGAGTGATTGTGTTGTGTTGTATGGTGTGTTATAGATATATAGATTAATAGTATTTTGTCATTATCTATATATTGGTTTAGAGATCATCTATACTCTATCTGCGGAGTTACCTCTCTGTATAATGGCCACTCCAAGATTAACTACGGCAGAACTTAGGGCAAAGGGGGAAGAAATAGGATTGTCGGGTTCTGCACTAACGGATTACATGCAGGAAGTGGAGAGGGAGTATCGTCAAGCAGAAAGGGAAGATCGAAAGGCCGAGTTGGAATTGAGAAGGATGGAGGCAGAGCAAGCAGCTAAGAAATTGGAAGCAGAACAAGCTGCTAGGCAACTTGAGGCTGAGCAAGCAATGAGAAGGCTGGAAATAGAAGCAAAAAAATTGGAAGCAGAGCAAGCTGCTAAGTTACTTGAGGTTGAGCAAGCTGCTAAGCAACGGGAAGCGGAGCAAGAGGCTCAGAAAAGGGAGCATGAGTACCGGATGCGGGAACTCGAGCTCAAGAGGCAATCTGGTGGGGAAACTGAGGGAGCAGTGGGAGGTTCCTCTCTCCCTGGCTCAACACTAGTAGGTGGACATAGCTACCATGCTATGAAGTTCCCTCTAGCGATCTACGAGGAGGACAAAGAGAAGATTGACCAGTACCTTCAACGCTTCGAGGCTATGTCAGTTGCTATGGGCCTGAAGCGTGACAAATGGAATCTCAAGCTATCCCAGGGATTACGCGGGACCGGTTACGAGGTTTATTCTCGCCTGCCACCAGGACATGAGAACAATTATGACGAGTTGAAGACGGCTTTGCTGAAACGATTCGAGGTTACATCACATACCTACCGGAAAAAATTTCGAGGAGCGAAACGAGAACCGGGGGAGTTGTTCGCCACCTATAGTCTGCGTCTGAAAGCATATCTCCATAAGTGGATGGATTTGGCTGGGTTTTCGCATGACTATGAGAGTCTGGAAGAGCTCACGGTAGTCGACCAGATGCGAAAGCAAATGTCGAAACCTCTCAGGACATTCTTGGGAGAACAAGGGGCGGAACGAATCGACATGGTGACGAAATTGGCAGAACGGTTCGTCGAGGTCCATGGGGAGGCAGCAGAGAACATTTCTACTAACACCAAAAGTCAGGAAAAACATAACCTGAAGAAAGCCAAGAGCACAGGAACTAAAAAGGGGGAACCATATGTCAAAACTTCAGAGGAGAGTTCGGAGAAGACGAAGGGTGAAAGCAAGAAAACTTCGAGCTCTACACAAAAACGACCATGGTCGGAGAAGTGGTGTTCGATTTGTAAGTCACCTTCTCACAATACGAGGGATTGCAAATCGAAGGCTAAGAACCCTCACTTCGCGGCATGTCAAGTGACTTCAACGCAGGTGGACACTGACAATGCCAATGTCGATAAGGAAGCTCACCACCAGGAGAGCTCACTCAAGTCCGGCACAAGAAAATCTAGGACAGGGAAATGGTGCAAACACTGCAGGTCGAATACACACAATGCTATTGACTGCAGGGGAAAGTCAGGAGACACTCAATTCGTCGTGTGCCCCGGAAAACCTAAGGTGGAGCCCACCGAACAGGTCGAGGCCGAAGAAGAGACTCCAGACCAGGAAAAACCACCTGTAGTGGAATTGGTAGAAGTTAACGGTCGTCAAGTGGAGTGTTTATACGACACAGAACTGGACGGGGAGGCCGTGATTTCTGCGGATCTGGTACATCCAGAACAATTCACAGGTGAAACCATTGAGATACAGCCTGCACAGAAGAGTGCTGTAGCCATGAAATTGCCCATTGCAAGAGTGGAGATTCGGTCAAGATATGTCACCGGCACCATCAAGGCCGCGGTGTTGACTGATCCCATTTTTCCCGTAATCCTCGGTTGCCGGTATGTCTTTCTGGGAATGCCCAGGGAGCCAATCCATATGGGAGCAATTCAGGCTCGCTCTCAGACGAGAACGGATGAGGCAGAAGCCAATGTGACTAACCCACTGCCAGGGGAGTTGCGAACTGCCCAGAGTGAGGATGCTACGTTACGTCCTTGCTACAAAAAGCTGCAGAAAAGTGCTGATCCACCTAAACGGGGGCAGTACTATATGAAGATTAGGATACTTTACAGGAGAGCCGGAAGGGGAGACAACCTACATGGTCAGTTGGTGGTCCCAAAGGCCCATCGTTCCCAGATTCTTCATATGGGGCATACCATCTCATTCAGTGGGCATATGGGTATTGCCGCCACCATGCAGCGGATTTCCTGCCACTACTATTGGCCGGGAATGACAGGTGATGTGCGTCGGTATGTGAAGTCATGCCCTGAGTGCCAGAGGGTGGCACCGAAACACTGGACAGCGCCGGTGGTCTTGGGTGAAATGCCCATCATGAACTCTCCTTTCGAGAGGGTAGCCATCGATATTGTGGGTCCACTTCCTAGGAGTAGGAAGAGGAACATGTACATACTCACCATGGTGGATTGCTGTACAATGTGGGGTGAAGCCATACCGTTGACCAAGATTGACTCGAAACGAGTGGCGGACGCACTGATGGAGGCCTTTACAAGATTAGGCTTTCCTGATCAAATACTGACGGACAATGGGTCCCAGTTTTGTGGAAAACTTATGGAGGAGGTATTTAGGGTGTTCCACTCTAACCATATCCATACCAGCCCTTACCACCCTCAAGCCAATGGACAAGTAGAGCGTTTCAACGGCACGTTGATGACAATGCTCAGGAAACTAGCGCAGGAAAAACCTGATAGGTGGGATGAATATATCCCAGCAGCACTTTTTGCCTATCGGGAAGTTCCTCATGGCTCAACAGGACTACCACCTGCTACGTTGCTGTTTGGTCGTCCAATCAAGGGACCGTTGGAAGCCATGTTGAGGAGTTGGACTGAAGAGGGGACATCAGAAGAAGTGATCTCTTCTTACAGATATGTGGAGGAACTGAAAGAAAAACTTCACAAGGGATGGACTCTGGCGAATCAACACTTGAAAAAGGCCAGAAAAAGACATGCGGCTTACTACAATCGTAGGTCGAAAGACAGATCTCTAGAGGTGGGAGATAAAGTATTGTTGCTACTCCCAACGGGAAACGACAAACTGGAGATAGGTTGGCAAGGACCATTTCCCGTGGAAAGGGTGATATCCAGAACGAACTATCAAATTCGGATCCGGGGAAAGTCGAAGATTTTCCATATCAATCTCTTGCGGAAATACGAAGAGAGACCAGGAGAAAAAGCAGCTCACCTCATGGCAATGGCAGTTGCAGTGGAGACAGAAGTGGGGCAGCTTTGTTACAGGAAGGAAAAGACGATGCTTCAGTTTTGAAACCAGTGGCATACGCAAGCAAGAAACTTCTCCCGGCTGAGAGGAATTATTCGACCGTTGAGAGAGAGTGTTTGGCTCTCGTATGGGCCGTACAAAAATTCCAGCCTTATTTGTATGGAGTTCAGTTTCGAGTTCAGTCGGATCATCAACCTTTGATATTCCTGGCCACTTCTCAGAAGCTCAACGCCCGTTTGATGCGGAGGTCGTTGCTACTTCAGCCATACCACTTTACAGTGGAGTATATACCTGGGAAGGAAAATGTTGGAGCGGAATTCCTGTCTAGACATCCAGCTCCTGAAGAAGAAGAATAGATCATCTGGATCGAACCTCCAAGAAGAAAGAGTTGTTGCGGACTACTCTCTTAGAAGGGGGCCTATGTCACAGGATAAATAAACTTGTTAGTTGCGACCAATGATAACCAAACCTGACATTATTTTGCTAACACAATTGACGCTGGTATGGTGAACAAACTGAGGGAAATACGTCGGTACAGATTCTCGGCACCTGGTCAACAGTGTGTATGAGATCAAAGGGAGTCACGTAGAGTTGTCTACACACAATCGACAGTTGATGACAGGATGTTGTTCGAGAGGTGTGTACTGGCGACATTTATCTACAAAACGGAAGTTGGTTGTTGCAAGTGATAGACAGAATGCCTGCTAGAGGTCAGAAGGATTCTGTAGTGGGAGAAAGGTCTCCGGCTTACAGACAACCCGGATATTTGTTGGATGAGACAAAGAACTCCCCAGATGAAAAGGAAACTTGACAGCTAATTGACTCTGGTTAGTCTGGAAACAGGAGGACAAAGCCAGAATCTGGACTGATTGGCGTCTGGACTTTCCGGTGATACACTCAAGCACCTATATAAAACCCAATGCAGTAAACAGGTGGATGGAGTCGAGGAAAACATTCTGAAGTGTAGAATTGGGGATAATTCCCAGTTGTGGTATATTAGAGGGACTAGCCTATCTTAGTAGGGATAGTTATCCACGGACATAGATCCAATCGGATTGCCTGGTTTCTCGAGTAACAACAGGAATAGACATATGGTAGGCAATTAATTATATCTAACTTAAGAGTATGATTAGGAATAGAGTACAGTACTGTGTAGTGATATAATGTATTATGATTAGTGATAGAATGTTCTATAAGTGCGGTGCTAGAAAGTATCATAGGAGCGTCGGCACTAGTATTCTATTGTGTGGCTTCATGTAGCTTGTGTTATATATCATTTTACTCAGGAAGTTGAGGACAATGTAGTGGAATAATAATTAGAGAGATTAAGGATGGTTGAGAAGGAGGAGGGGAATGTGTAATGGTAGGATCTTCAGTAGGGCATCTGCTGGGTTTCTACCCGTTCCTTTAGTCTTTCCTGGTGTTGCCATGTCTCAGATCATATGATTGGGTTATTGGGCCGTATGACAGAGATCGGATCTCTGTTATAGATCTGAGTGCTGTTATTGGCCTACATTTGCCCAATTCTGGCCAGGACTGAGTTGCCCTCACCATGATGTTATCTGCTCTAAAGGTTCCATGTACAGTTCCCCTTGAGTGTTCTACGTGAGTGCGAGAGGATGTACTTCGAAGAAGCAGTTTCAAAGTTTGACAATGATGGCTCAGCATCTGAAGACAGAGGTTGCTGAGAGGCCGCTACATAGGGCTTATACCCAAGTTGGTTTGCGGGAACCTGGCTTCTGCTGAGCAGGACATGTTGACGAGAGGGAGATTTAGCCAAGTGATAGATGTACCAATAAACTGTCAGAACATTGCATAATTTATACTGATACCCAGAACAGTTAGACTGTGGTGTTAATATGAGGAATCTTTAGAACCAGTGACTCTAGATCCATTAAGATTTCTCCACTAACAGTGACAATAGGATTAGAATTTCCTGATTAACAATCCGTTAAATAACCGAGGAAGTTCATAGTGTGAATCAGACTCTAATTAGACAGTGTTTATCAGGGGTGTCCAGGCATCCTAGTGGTTCCAGAGACAACGGAGGAAGTCTTCACGTGACCGGAGGAGCATCACCTGGGTGAGGCTACCTGTATGGGATACATGGTGCTGGTGTGTCTTCAGCACAGGGATGAGAATGAACTACTCTTGAACACTGATCTGAGTCTATAGACGATTTAGAATACACGTCACACATTCTACACCTTATACACACATACACTTCTCCTACATATACTCTTTGCTTTAATAAAATTCTTGTTTTTATTTGTTGAAGCGAGAGCTGTCAAGTGTGTTATCTTGGAGAAGAATGAGAGGGGGCATGATCCAGGGGTGAGTAAGAGTGAGAGGAAGGTGTCTTCAGATTGAGGGAGTGTGTGGACGGAGTCTGCTGGATATCTCCAGAATAGAGATATTGAATTAAAACAAATGTGGGTATCGATTCTCTTCACTCCAGGGACGACACTAAAGTGGTAAAGAAGAACAAGTAACTAATACGACATGCATTCTTTACACACACGACAGATGATAGTTCGGACAGCTTCCTTAATAGATGGTAGATATTCACATGGCCGACTCGGAGTCCATCTTTACTGAGCCAGTGTTCATACTTATTAGACATTCAACAATATGTTATCATAAATTTTAAAGACACAGCATGATTACAACGTACTACACTTATAACAATACACACCCTAAAGTAAAGAGAAACAATAATATATTGTATATTATATACAACGTATAAAATTATGTATACAGATCGATAAAGAAGAGCAGTTGAGACCTCTTAACGCAAGTAAAAATCATATTAAAAAGGATTATAACAGATACAACTAAATACTATCAATGAGTGTAAAGAGTTATACATGTCAATGTTTATAGTCACGTATCCACTATTATGTTAGTAGATAACACAATATCCGAATATGCAGATAAACGTACTAGGAGAGGCTCTTTCTTGTTCCGAGATCCAGTGTAACTTTGTGCTGAATTGCTAATAAATGTCAGGTTGTGTTGGTAGTTGATACAGCGGCATCATAAGTGCTTGATGAAGTGTCACTGCGCTAAAACGTGTGAGGTGTAAGAATTCTGGATTACAATGAAATGGATGCAGTTGATGTCTCACGGGTATGTAACGACTACCAACTACAGGCTCTGATTCGTGGCTAGCAGGAGGCTGTAGTGGCACATTGTTGTCGCTGATAGATGTATCCTTGCTGGGGAGAAGATGGAACATATCTTAATAATTATCAACCCCCCCCCCCCCCCCGTCCTCAAGAGCCCCCCTCCCCCCGTATGAAGAGTGTGTATTATAGGGACTTGGTGTGGTGGAAGTGTTCCGTCTGGTTTGGATTTCAGCTGCAGTGGTTATGAGTGGTGTGCGCACTTCTGGCCTAATGGTACTTTATGTGACGGGAGTATGTCGTCTGGCTTGAGTTTCAGGTGCAGTAGCTATGTGTGTCCTTCATGTTCCTGTATTGGGTGTGTGTTGTGTCCGTCCCTGCCAGCTGTCATAGGCATTCATGTTTTTATACAGATCTCGGCCTTTTGTATTCTGAATGCCACGGAATTCAGGCCATCGAGATCGTTACAGAACCACGCGAAACATAGTAGGAAAATTATGTCAACTAAGTTAACTGATAAAAATGTGTAATGTAAAAGATTCCACCAACATTACACGTGAGAGTCGTGGTTACGCCGCTCGCCACGCGATCCTAAGATCGTGGGTTTGATTCTAGGCCACGTCGCTCGGTTCATGAGTGCAATTTTCTCGGAGACTCTCCGAAGTCGTCGCTGAAGATACGGAGTTTGTGTTTTGTGCGACACTTTTGGCAGGTCGCTCTGGGGAAAGAGACCGAGCCTAAAGGGGATAAAATCTGGTGCAATCAAGTTGATCATCTTGTCTCTTAAATCCCCCTTTTTCGACATTACACATCAAACGAACAGATGGACTGAATACTCTGAAATATGACATATGAAATATGAAATTAAGAATCAGCATCATTGCACGTGAGACATATCCACAAGGGCGTACCCTGAGAAAAATCCGAATATACTGGTCCATAAAGAATTGTATAGGACGCAAGCCACTGAGAAACACTTTTTAATAGCATAATAAGAAATGTCATTCCCTGGAACCAACAAGGCAAGAGAATAGACGGAGACCTCAAAACACACGGAGAAGAGACTGAAAGTCGGATATGAATAATATTGGGATGACATAGAGGGAACCGCAGGAGCCGGCAAAATATGGGAGGGCTTAGCGGGAGATTATTGAGGGTCAGTTCTCCACTGGGGAGTTAAAGGGTTAAAGGCAAGTCGTTCGACTTCATTGCAGCCGGTTCTTTCCCATGTGGCTTGATCTTCTGTCCACAGAGCGGCCTGTCGAAAACAAATCTACAAAACCCTTATACACACATGCACACATCCACGCATTCACACGCAGAAGTTCTCACATTCCCATCACGAACACATACATGCATATATAGCCACAAAGACACCAAAACACACACACACATATGCAAACCATCGACCACAGAGACACCCATAAACACACACAAGCACTCTCACACACAGAGACAAATTGTTCTCAAATTTACAACCCCAGCCACTCTCTCTCTCTCTCTCTCTCTCTCTCTCTCTCTCTCTCTCTCTCTCTCTCTCTCTCTCTCTCTCTCTCTCTCTCTCTCTCTCTCTCTCCCTTGAAACACTCCATGATGACGTTAATTCACTGAAGTGATTCTAAAAGTAAACAGACACAAATTTGATTTCCTGACAAATATTGTTCAGAGGATTATAATTCTTTGATCGGCAATGGTTTATTTTTCTGTTCATGCATCTTTGTTAATGACAGCCAGTGGAAAGGCAACCACATTCCTCTTCCTGTGTCTAGTAATCACATCACTCATCCAGTGTCTAGTAATCACATCACTCATCCAGTGTCTAGTAACCACATCACTCAGCCAGTGTCTAGTAATCACATCACTCATCCAGTGTCTAGTAATCACATCACTCAGCCAGTGTCTAATAACCACATCACTCAGCCAGTGTCTAGTAACCACATCACTCAGCCAGTGTCTAGTAATCACATCACTCATCCAGTGTCTAGTAATCACATCACTCATCCAGTGTCTAGTAACCACATCACTCATCCAGTGTCTAGTAGCCACATCACCCGTCCAGTGTCTAGTAACCACACCACCCGTCCAGTGTCTAGTAACCACACCACCCGTCCAATGTCTAGTAACCACATCACTCATCCAGTGTCTAGTAGCCACATCACCCGTCCAGTGTCTAGTAACCACACCACCCGTCCAGTGTCTAGTAACCACATCACTCATCCAGTGTCTAGTAATCACATCACCCGTCCAGTGTCTAGTAATCACATCACTCATCCAGTGTCTAGTAATCACATCACTCATCCAGTGTCTAGTAACCACATCACTCATCCAGTGTCTAGTAGCCACATCACCCATCTAGTGTCTAGTAACCACATCACCCGTCCAGTGTCTAGTAACCACACCACCCGTCCAGTGTCTAGTAACCACATCACTCATCCAGTGTCTAGTAACCACATCACCCGTCCAATGTCTAGTAACCACATCACCCGTCCAATGTCTAGTAACCACATCACCCGTCCAATGTCTAGTAGCCACATCACCCGTCCAGTGTCTAGTAACCACATCACCCGTCCAATGTCTAGTAACCACATGATCCGTCCAGTGTCTAGTAACCACATCACCCGTCCAGTGTCTAGTAACCACATCGCGCGTCCAGTGTCTAGTAACCACATCACCCGTCCAGTGTCTAGTAACCACATCATCCGTCCAGTGTCTAGTAGCCACATCACCCGTCCAGTGTCTAGTAACCACATCACCCGTCCAGTGTCTAGTAACCACATCGCCCGTCCAGTGTCTAGTAACCACATCGCCCGTCCAGTGTCTAGTAACCACATCACCCGTCCAGTGTCTAGTAACCACATCGCCCGTCCAGTGTGTAGTAACCACATCACCCGTCCAGTGTCTAGTAACCACATCACCCGTCCAGTGTCTAGTAACCACATCACCCGTCCAGTGTCTAGTAACCACATCGCCCGCCCAGTGTCTAGTAACCACATCACCCGTCCAGTGTCTAGTAACCACACCACCCGTCCAGTGTCTAGTAACCACATCGCCCGTCCAGTGTCTAGTAACCACATCACCCGCCCAGTGTCTAGTAACCACATCACCCGTCCAGTGTCTAGTAACCACATCACCCGTCCAGTGTCTAGTAACCACATCGCCCGTCCAGTGTCGACTGTTCTGTAAAACATCTGTTAAGACATATACCTAATGCCTCTGAAGGCTTAGGAAAGGTTCTTTACTTCTACTTTGTCAATGACCTACCAGTAAATGTAAGTAAAGGACCCCTCCACACGCCTCATGGGCATATGGTGCTAAACCCATATTAGTATAGACCAACCGGCACTAGATGGCTTGATGTAGTTAGTACCAAAACGGCCGCCTTCATTTCCCAAGACATTTCATGTGACTATTTTAGGCGGGATCGGTCTGGGAACTCAGGTCAGTTTTAAAATTCCTACTCGGTGAAGATTCGAACTTATGACCGCCGGGCCGGCAAGGGAGCTTCTAGCCATTACGCTACTGTGTTCCCCCCAGTGACGAGTTGCTAATATGACTTCACCAAACAAATTATTATTTCCGCTTATATTTGAAGTCACCCTTGTGTTGCCGGGTGACACTGGAGACGTAAAAAATAGTTTTAGTAACTAAGACACATATAATAGATTGCACGATTTATTGCCTGGCATATTTCGCTACATCTCGTCAGGTACATACTGCAGAATTCACACAACATAAAGTAAAATAACTAGATACATCCTTCAAGCTGAAATATGCACGTGTTCACACAGTAATGTCAATTGTCTACCACGGTAATTTTAAACTGACTATCATGTCTTTCTGTTTGCACAAACTTGGCCTATGTAGATTAATCATAAAGAATAGTAACTACACTATAGACCTACCGTGCATATCGTAAGAGGTGATTAAAGATGTTTGGTAGAAAGTGATCATCTAGCACAGTGGTTCTCAACCTTTTTTTTCCCGTGCTCCCTTTCATCATATTTTCAGAACGCCATTCCCCCCCCCCTCCCCCCGTTTTCGTATTTCCTATCTAAAAATTTGGCCAATGCCCCCCTTCACCATATTTTAAGAACGTTACCCCACCCCCACCCCCACCCCTTTCGTATTTTCTACCTAAAAATCCTGCCCCCGCCCTTATACAATATACGTAATAATGGAAGCTAAATTTACATCACATACTAAAACAAGTCTAGACGTCCACATAAAACATGATTTGTGGGTCTACTAACTTTATAAATTGAATTTTAGAAGGGTGAGACGTACAGAATCGTACAGTATGAAGGGAAAAACAATACTAAGTAATCGTTTCTTGTATTAAAGCGATCTTGAACTAATCTTAATTCCCCCCCCCCCCTGGAAACCTTAAAATTCCCCCCTGGGGGGGGGGGGGAATTCCCCACCGGTTGAGAACCACTGATCTAGCATCCAACCAATCATGAACTGGCCTACGAGGGGCTTGGCATGCCAGGTTGTGCGCGACTACTCCACTAGGAGTCTCAATGGCACCAGAAGAAGAAGATTATTTGACTTAGATACTTGAATGAGGTGCCAGTGACTTTTATCTTGTAGGTCTAGCTGGTAGAATTGTCTCTTAATATTTGAAAAATAATAAATATTTAATGGGAATTGCTAACTTAGAGAGACTTCTAACAATCTATTTCATGATGTTGCCCACCCTCACACAAAGTTGCTGTTCCCTTGAACTTAGACTACCAATCTATTAAATGATAGTGTTCACACACGCACACACACACACACACACACACACGCACGCACGCACGCACGCACGCACACACACACACACACACACACACACACACACATACACATACATCTGCTGTTCCCTTCACCTTTTGACCGTCTTCTACCAATCTGTGTCATGATGTTGTTCACCACATGCAACGTTGTCTTCCTCACGAATTTAGCCATGCTTCTACCAGTCTATTACATGATTTGGTTCACCCACACACTAGCTCACTTGCCTTCCAATTAAACTATGACAGTCTTCTACCAATCTAATTCATGTTATTCTTCACCCATATAACACTCACACACACACACACAGAGTCACACACACTCACACACAAGTCCAGAAGCAGGAACCTACCATGGGTCTACGACGTCATATTTTATATATCAGAGTGCACGGATGGATAGGTGGTTGTCATATATTTTTGAAGGGAGTGGGAGATCACTGTAGTGCATGCCCCATCTCTAACAAAAGATGTAGAGCCCCATCCTCTTCTATCTTCAATAACCCCAGAATATGAACCTTGAGTTATCTGCAGGCCTCGTTTTGTTAAGTATTGTCTAGGAGATATAGATTATGGCCCTGGTAAGAATGGTAATTTACTAATTGGGAATCTGCCCCTTCTCCAATGATTCTGATAGCTCTGGAGCCCCCTTTTAGTTTATCAAATCTGAGGAAAGTCAGGAGAATTTTCTCAGCCTGATTTAGATGAAGAAAACATGGATGTTGAGCAGTTGATAGGTATAGAGTCTTTTATTTCCCCCTTTAGTAAGTCATTATGAGTTAATTTATCTTTTAACAATCAAACACATAATCAATCACATTAGATTTTGACAACATGATGCACAAAGAAGTTGTTGACACAGATAGGTTTGAACTTGACAAATTAACAGAAGGTCAATTCATGTTAATCATTTATTGACTGGCCTGAGCCTTCTGGTCAGTACATACATCTCTATTGTGATTTACACAAAGTAATAGAACAGTTGCACATTGGACCATTGTCCCAGACAATCAATAACAAGCATCAATATATGAGATGTCAACAAGTGTGAAAACATAGTAAACATTTTGATGTTGTACATATTAAGTATGATAGTGGTGTCTCAACCATAAACATTATCAGTTTTTCCTGAAATTGGGTGTGGGTTCGACCAAGGAAAATGTAACCTGGTGACTGGAAGATTAGGTAAGCCAGGGTCCATTGACTGATGGATCCACGTCAGGTCTGCCCGTATAGCTCCACTGAAGGCCTCCCCATGCTCTGCTCATAGCGAAGTCATCCTCCATCTCACTTGTGGTTCATCCTCTCTCGGCTTCCCTCTCTCAGGTCTGATTTAGGTGGTTAGTTTGCTGATGTGTTGGGTGGTTGTTGGTATGTAGCCACCAAGATCACTGATGAGTATTCACATAAATATATACAATCCTACCAATACAATCTTTTAAAAGTAGGTAAAAGAACCTAAATTCCTGAAGTAGGAACTAGTTCCCCTCCCCCTCTTTTTTCTCTCTAAGCTAGTGTTGGGTTAATTTGGGGTGGTCAGAGTTTATCACACTGTGTACGCCTTGTATCAACTTGTTCCTGCTGTATGTAAATCTTCATTTGACCTGGGGTCAGTGAACGTGTACAGTGAGACAATGACAAGAGTGAGAAGGTGTCAAGATGCATGTAAATAAATGACATACATTTATAACATTTCTTCTACTCAATGGTGTTCACAATGTGTATAAATATTTCTCTGTGTTTTCCCAATTAACTTACTTCTTCTTCTTGTGTCTAATAACTCTCTTCCATTACCTGTTGTTATTGTGATGTTGAGTGTTGTGTTGTGTGGTGATGAGTGGTGATGAGTGGGGTTGTGTTTTAAGTTATGTTGAGTAATGAGTTAAGTTCACTTCGCGTGGTGGTGTTCCGCGAAGCACAACTTTCTCATGTATTGCAGTTCCTAAGTGCTCTTATCTAATTAAATTTGACATAAATATAAATATTTATTTCGCCAAACCCTATTATTTCTATAGACAAAGGAGAAAGGAAAGATTGATTTCACCTTCAGCTTTCTAGATTGTAAATAGGCATAGATAAGTCTGTTTTAGAACAAGGCACTTGTTCTAGTACACGAACTGTCATTTCAGCTGTAGACAGTGATAGCATCCTGTTTCTGGTGAAATGCACAAGATTGCTTTCGAATCATCACTTCTCACAGTTGTTTAGAATAGAATGTAATAGTGTAATGCACTTCTTAAAGTTAATAATTATCTTTAAGAATATCAGAGGTGGCAGTTTCATCGAAGAGAATATTCTGGCCGGGAATGGCTTTGCGTCATTAGAATCTACAGTCGAGCATTTTTACATTTCTGAGGTTTTAATTAATAATCATACATTTCAATTGACATCACAACATGGGTTTACGTTACTTGACACTTGATACATCGGGTTCTTAGTCTAATCAAGGGCTAACAAACGTACCTCGGATCCAGACTTTTGCCTTGTCCATTGAATTTTTGATCACACACTCTTCTCACCTCCGTCCATGGAGCGAATTCAGACAAAAGTGCGGCTGATTAACATTTCTGATGAAATGGGGATATATGTTAATTATGCACTGGCGCGAAGGCGGGTCAGGTGGTTTTTTCATCCAATGATTTTCCGAGCTTGGTCTGATGAAATCCTTCTAAGAATCCACGTCATTTGTCACTTGTTCAGTTCCAGTTTCGATGTTAAGTTTTACGTCCCAATCTCCAATTGCGTTTGTGAAGTCAATTTCTTTTAATGTTGTTTCCTCTTTTTGCGGCATTTGTTGATAAGATGAATAATGTTGGCTTCGTTATGCCACATGGCCCCACTCCAGATTGTTCTATGGTATGGAACTATGTTTCCAACATTTTCAGTTATCAAGCTGTTCCCATTTGTCCTCCCCTGTATTCTCTTCTGCATCTGATTGACCTGGTTCATCAGGCACTGGGTGTCGACTCAGGAAGTCCGCTCCCACATTCATTTTCCCAGGAACATATTCAACCTGGAACGAGTAAGGTTGAAGAAGCAGCGACCATCTCATAAGTCGGGCATTCAGAGTCTTAGATGCTGCGAGAAACATGAGTGGTTGATGGTCACATTGCACTGTGAAATGTTTGCCATATAGGTATGCTTGAAATTTCTGTACACTCCATACGAGCGCAAGACATTCTCTCTCGATAGTACTGTAATTTCTCTCTGCTGCATTCAATTTCCTGCTAGCATAGGCTACAGGGAATAGCTCTGATAGTACATCTCCCTTTCTCTGCAACAGCGTTGCCCCAATTCCTATGTTACTGGCATCGGTGCGCAGCACGAATGGTTGGTCGAGGTCTGGTAGATGTAAGACTGGATGAGCAGTTAATGCCTGCTTTAGTGCTGTGAAAGCTCTCTCACAGTCAGCTGACCAAGTGACTTTCTCTGGTTTCCCCTTTTTGGTGAGATCCGTTAAAGGTGCTGACAGAGTATTGAAGTCCTTGATGTATTTTTGATAGAATCCACATAAGGATACAAATGATCTTACATCCTTCTTTGTTTTTGGACGAGGTGCTCTCTGGAGTTTGTCCACATTTCCCTCTTGTGGAGTTATCAGTCCATGAGATATCTTATGACCTAGAAAGTCCAATTCTTGGAATCCTATCTGACACTTCTTTGGTCTAGCCGTCAATCCAGTTTCTCTGAGGCGCCTGAACAAAAGATGCAGGGTTTCTACATGCTCTTCAAATGTTTCAGTTGCGATCAGGATGTCATCCATGAAGTGACTGATGTCTGGATGCTGTAGTGGGTCAAGTAATTTTCTCATCATACGTGTAAAGACGCTGGGAGCATTACTTAATCCGAATGGAAGAACGTTGAACTCATAGTGTCCTCCAGGCGTGCTGAAAGCTAACCATGGTCTAACTTCCGGTTTTACAGGAATCTGGTAATATCCCTTACTGAGATCAATCCTAGTAAAGTACTTAGCTCGGTTGAGTGCTGTGAAGAGTTTATTCTGATCCGGCAGAGGTTCTGCTTGGAATTCAGTTATAGCATTGAGCTGTCGATAATCGATGCACAATCTATGTTCTCCGCTTGGCTTTCTCAATAAGACGACGCTAGCACTGTAAGGTGATTCAGATGGTGAGATTATTCCTGCGGTGAGCAGCTGTTGTATTTCTTCCTCTAAAGTCTTTTGCTTTGCATAAGGAACTGGGTAAGTCTTGACTCGCACAGGCACTGGGTCATTTAACTTCATGTCACATTCCTCCAAATCAGTTCTTCCTGGCTTATCCGTAAGTACTTCTGCATATTTTGCCATAAGTTCCCTAATCTGCTTTTGCTGATCCTTTGTTAAGTTGGGATTGATTTCCACATCCTTAAAGGTCTCTTTGGCTTGCAGTTGGCACTCGACTCCCATTGTTGATCCTTCTTCGACTTCAGTAGCCACACTCATGGCCATCAGATGTGCAGGTTCGGTGGTTGAGGGTCTTTCATGATATTTCTTCAAGAGGTTTATGTGAAATACTTTCATCTTGCCTTTGACTGAAATTCTGTAGTTGGTACGTGAGATCTTCTCCGTCACTACATAAGGTCCTCTCCATCCGATTTGCAGCTTATTCTGACTGGTTGGAAGCAGCAACATCACCTTCTCTCCTACCTCTAACTCTCTATCCTTTGCCTTGCGATTGAAGTTACGAGCAATTCTTCGTCTGGCTTGACGTAGATTGACATTCGCTTGTTTCCAACTGTGTTGTAAACGATTTTTCAACTCGGCAACATATGTTGATGCAGTCACGACTGTATCATCTGTAGTATTATCAGTCCACGTTCGGAGTAACGCCTCCAATGGTCCTTTGATTGGTCGTCCAAACAACAGTGTGGCTGGAGCAAAACCTGTTGAGTGATGGGGTACTTCCCTGTAAGCGAATAAAGCTGCGGGTAAATACAAGTCCCAATCCTCTGTCTTCTCCTGGGCAATTTTGCGCAGGATACTAATCAATGTCCCGTTCCACCTTTCCACAAGTCCATTTGACTGAGGGTGATATGGTGAACTGAAGATATGGCGTGCATGAAAAAGTCTGAAGGTCTCTTCCATGAGCTTACCACGAAACTGTGAACCGTTGTCCGTCAAGATCCTTTGTGGGAATCCTAGACGTGTGAATATTCCTAATAATGCATCAGCGACGTGTTTGGAGTCACAGCTGGGCATAGGAACTGCTTCGGCCCACATGGTTGTTGTGTCCACAAGCGTTAATATGAATCGGTTTCGCCTCTTCGTTGCTGAGAGAGGTCCGATTATGTCTACTGCCACTTTCTCAAATGGAATTCCAGTGATTGGCGATTCACCCAACATTGCCGGTGGTGTCCGGTGTTTTGGTGATACTTTCTGACACTGTGGGCATGATTTTACAAACCGTTGTATGTCTGAGTTCATCCCTGGCCAAAAGTAGTGAGTGGTAATCCGCTGTGTAGTAGCGTTGATACCCATGTGCCCACTGAATGGTAGACTGTGACCCATCTCTAAGATCTGAGTCCTGTATTGAGTCGGTACAACAAGTTGATTAAACTCTTGTCCAGCTCGTCCTGCTTTTCTGTAAAGAAGTGCTGACTTCATGAACAGATCACCTTTACGTAGAGGTAAATGTGATTTTGGCAGTTTTCTGAAGCAGGGTTCCAAGGTGCTGTCGGCTTCTTGTGCCCTCTTCAGTTCCTCCGTTCGAGGGATTGGCGTAGTTGATTCTGGAGTTTTTGTTGCCTGTGATCGAGTGGTCATGGTCGCCATCGCCACAGGTTGAACAGGTTCTCCTAGAACGATAAATCTACGGCCGAGGATTACAGGATATATCGGATCGTCCAAGATTGCTGCCTTGATCGTCCCGGTGACATACCGCGAGGCTATGTTCACTTTTGCCACTGGAAGAGACATATTTGTTGAACTCTTCAGTGGTCCCTGCAATTCCACTATTTCCTCTGTCACCTGTTCAGGGTGAACCAAGGATGATGAAACAACACAGTCATATGATAATCCAGTATCATATAAACAGGTCGTTTGGAATCCATTTAGCAAGATGGATTCTACAACCGGAATACGAGATGATGTGTCTTGATGAGGTGTCTGTTTGGACGTTTCACCAGTGCTCACTTTTCTCTCTCTTTCGGTTGGCCAAACATGCCGCTGTGTGTGGAGGTGGCTTCTTTCTGCAACTCTGAAATGTGTGACCTTTAATTTTGCAATGGGTACAGAATGGTTTGTCCTCCTTCGGCGCTGTTTGGACTGAGTGTTGAGTGTTTTTCGGGGATTTCCCCTTTTTCCCGGTGGCTACAGTGTTTTCACCCTCTTTTGGCTGTGGAGTTTTGTTTTGAGAGGGGGTGTTGTTCGAACGTCCCTTTCCTCCCATCTCCTTTTGAGATTTCTCAAATCTCTCTGCCAGGATGATTATAGTTTCCAGGCGGTCAGCCCCGTTTTGGGTTAGGAATGCCTTCATTTCGTTCTGCATTTTCCCCTTGATCTGATCAATGATAATCATTTCACGGAGTCCTTCATAATTTTCCTCAAATCCTCCCAAGCAAGTCCATCTTTGTATGTATGACTTCAGTCTTTCGACTAGCTGTGCGTAGCTCTCACCCGGTTCCTTCCTTGCGGCTTTGAACCTGAGTTTATAAGATTCGGCGTCCACTTCGAATCGGCTTAAGAGTGCCGTCTTGAGTGTTGTGTAGTTCTGTTGTTCCTCTCTAGTGAGTCTTGAGAACACTTCATACGCCGTGGATCTTAAGGCCTGCGCCAACTTCGTCGCCCATCTACTCTCTTCAAGCCCACAGCTGACAGCCATTGCCTCGAAGCGTGATAAAAATCCTTCGATGTGGTCAGTCTGTTCATTAAAGGGGTCCAGAGGAAATGACATAGCTCCTGAATTAAGTTGAGAGACGTGAGGTGGTTCTGTCACTGGCGATCCTGATGAGGTTGAGGGTGTAGGACCACTCCCTTTCTCTATTCTCCGGATCTCCACTTCAATCTCCATTCTCCTCAACTCCAGTTGGTGTTGACGCTCTCTCTCCTTATCTTCCATTTCAGCCTGTAGTCGTTTCTCTTTCTCCTCCAATTCTGCTTGAAATCGTTTCTCTTTCTCCTCCAATTCTGCTTGAAACTGTTTTTCCCTCTCAGCCAATTCAGCCTGAAGCTGTTTTTCTTTCTCAGCCAATTCAGCCTGAAGCTGTTTTTCTTTGAGAGCCAATTCAGCCTGCAGTCTTTCCCTTTTGTCAAATGCATCCGAAACATAGTTAGCTAGCTCAAGGCCATCTAACCCGCATTCCCTACCTGTTTCTGTTATTTGGGCTCTAAACTTTGCAGTTTCCGCCATGTCTATATTTTATTGCTGTGCTCTGATTAACAATATAATTGCAGCTAGTCTGATCCGCGTACGCTTGTCAGTCCCTGATCTGCAAAGATACAACAGAGCATGTGCAATATTAAAAACACCCTATGTTATGTCTGTCTGTCAATGCTGGAAAAGCCAAAGGCAGCAGGCACTGAAGTAACCACAATTAATTCCTAGTAAAGAAAAGAATCTGAAATTAGACAGAGGTTTCCCAACGGATAAGATTTTCCGGTGGTTGATGAAATGCTGTTAAGTTCAGACTTCACAGGAATAGAACACCTTCTCTGGAAGAGAAGTAGTGTTGGTAGAGTAGATACACACTATATATTCCACCTGGAGCACCTCTTTCTGAAGTAGAAGCAATATATGAACATGGCTCCTTCTCCAGGAGTAAAGATCAGTCACCTATCTTATTTATCTATAAATGTCATTCATATCATGTGGCTGTCAATCAATACCCCACATGGTATCTGTTAAACATTCTAGAAAATGACAATGTTCAAAATCTAAAGATAACTGTGTTCATGTATTTTTAGGTGATTGTTTAAAGGTTAATATATGGGAACCATCCAGGACTTAGCCCACAATATGTCATATATTTTTGAAGGGAGTGGGAGATCACTGTAGTGCATGCCCCATCTCTAACAAAAGATGTAGAGCCCCATCCTCTTCTATCTTCAATAACCCCAGAATATGAACCTTGAGTTATCTGCAGGCCTCGTTTTGTTAAGTATTGTCTAGGAGATATAGATTATGGCCCTGGTAAGAATGGTAATTTACTAATTGGGAATCTGCCCCTTCTCCAATGATTCTGATAGCTCTGGAGCCCCCTTTTAGTTTATCAAATCTGAGGAAAGTCAGGAGAATTTTCTCAGCCTGATTTAGATGAAGAAAACATGGATGTTGAGCAGTTGATAGGTATAGAGTCTTTTATTTCCCCCTTTAGTAAGTCATTATGAGTTAATTTATCTTTTAACAATCAAACACATAATCAATCACATTAGATTTTGACAACATGATGCACAAAGAAGTTGTTGACACAGATAGGTTTGAACTTGACAAATTAACAGAAGGTCAATTCATGTTAATCATTTATTGACTGGCCTGAGCCTTCTGGTCAGTACATACATCTCTATTGTGCTTTACACAAAGTAATAGAACAGTTGCACATTGGACCATTGTCCCAGACAATCAATAACAAGCATCAATATATGAGATGTCAACAAGTGTGAAAACATAGTAAACATTTTGATGTTGTACATATTAAGTATGATAGTGGTGTCTCAACCATAAACATTATCAGTTTTTCCTGAAATTGGGTGTGGGTTCGACCAAGGAAAATGTAACCTGGTGACTGGAAGATTAGGTAAGCCAGGGTCCATTGACTGATGGATCCACGTCAGGTCTGCCCGTATAGCTCCACTGAAGGCCTCCCCATGCTCTGCTCATAGCGAAGTCATCCTCCATCTCACTTGTGGTTCATCCTCTCTCGGCTTCCCTCTCTCAGGTCTGATTTAGGTGGTTAGTTTGCTGATGTGTTGGGTGGTTGTTGGTATGTAGCCACCAAGATCACTGATGAGTATTCACATAAATATATACAATCCTACCAATACAATCTTTTAAAAGTAGGTAAAAGAACCTAAATTCCTGAAGTAGGAACTAGTTCCCCTCCCCCTCTTTTTTCTCTCTAAGCTAGTGTTGGGTTAATTTGGGGTGGTCAGAGTTTATCACACTGTGTACGCCTTGTATCAACTTGTTCCTGCTGTATGTAAATCTTCATTTGACCTGGGGTCAGTGAACGTGTACAGTGAGACAATGACAAGAGTGAGAAGGTGTCAAGATGCATGTAAATAAATGACATACATTTATAACATTTCTTCTACTCAATGGTGTTCACAATGTGTATAAATATTTCTCTGTGTTTTCCCAATTAACTTCTTCTTCTTCTTGTGTCTAATAACTCTCTTCCATTACCTGTTGTTATTGTGATGTTGAGTGTTGTGTTGTGTGGTGATGAGTGGTGATGAGTGGGGTTGTGTTTTAAGTTATGTTGAGTAATGAGTTAAGTTCACTTCGCGTGGTGGTGTTCCGCGAAGCACAACTTTCTCATGTATTGCAGTTCCTAAGTGCTCTTATCTAATTAAATTTGACATAAATATAAATATTTATTTCGCCAAACCCTATTATTTCTATAGACAAAGGAGAAAGGAAAGATTGATTTCACCTTCAGCTTTCTAGATTGTAAATAGGCATAGATAAGTCTGTTTTAGAACAAGGCACTTGTTCTAGTACACGAACTGTCATTTCAGCTGTAGACAGTGATAGCATCCTGTTTCTGGTGAAATGCACAAGATTGCTTTCGAATCATCACTTCTCACAGTTGTTTAGAATAGAATGTAATAGTGTAATGCACTTCTTAAAGTTAATAATTATCTTTAAGAATATCAGAGGTGGCAGTTTCATCGAAGAGAATATTCTGGCCGGGAATGGCTTTGCGTCATTAGAATCTACAGTCGAGCATTTTTACATTTCTGAGGTTTTAATTAATAATCATACATTTCAATTGACATCACAACATGGGTTTACGTTACTTGACACTTGATACATCGGGTTCTTAGTCTAATCAAGGGCTAACAAACGTACCTCGGATCCAGACTTTTGCCTTGTCCATTGAATTTTTGATCACACACTCTTCTCACCTCCGTCCATGGAGCGAATTCAGACAAAAGTGCGGCTGATTAACATTTCTGATGAAATGGGGATATATGTTAATTATGCACTGGCGCGAAGGCGGGTCAGGTGGTTTTTTCATCCAATGATTTTCCGAGCTTGGTCTGATGAAATCCTTCCAAGAATCCACGTCATTTGTCACTTGTTCAGTTCCAGTTTTCGATATTAAGTTTTACGTCCCAATCTCCAATTGCGTTTGTGAAGTCAATTTCTTTTAATGTTGTTTCCTCTTTTTGCGGCATTTGTTGATAAGATGAATAATGTTGGCTGCGTTATGCCACAGTGGTCAGTCTCTCCCTCTCCTAGAGAACGACGAGCATAGGTGTCGAACTCTCGTCCGACCGCGCTCATGACATGATCAGCGCAACATCCTAGCGATTACACCAACGGACCAGCTGTCCACCCACATGCAACATTGTTTTCCCCTAACACGCTAGCCCTTTGCACGTCCCTTCAGGGTCAGCGGATGATCGAAATTTCAGAATGAGTGCTTGGCGTGTCAAGAGAAATGTATTCGAACCTCGGTTAGGTTTCGGGTTTTTACAAAACACCTTTGCCAGTAAACAGCATGGCGACCACTTGGGCAAGCGGTCTTTATTCCTCATCTCGAAAAGAGACTCTCCCGCACACCAATTATGAAACAGATGCTACAATGTGCATATGCAGGGTGTATTTTTAATGACTATGCAGTGTTTGAAAATATTGCCGGTCCAAGTTTTATATTTACCTGTTATGTTGCCTATATTATGACCCTTGTCTATCCCTTGAAGATATTGGATATATAATGCTAGCCTCATATTTCATAGATCATTCGTCATTCGGTGAGTGATGTACACATCACGCCGGCCGCCTTTACGTCTCAGAACATTTCCTGGTACTCATTTCAGGCTGGATCGACCTGGAAGCCCAGGTCTATTTCAAAGACCAAAATCACCGCCTCGAGGGGATTTTAACGCATGATCACCGGACCGTTAAGATTTGTTACCATTATTGCATCGTGACCATTGGAAATAGCAAGGGAAGAGAGGCAGGGGCAGACCAAGAGAAACGATGCTGGATGGACTAGGACGGTGGCATGGAGGAATATCATCAGCAGAGTTGATCCAGAACACCAAAGACTGAGATTTGTGGAGAGATATGAACACCAACGCCAGTTAGCAAGGCACTTGATGATGATGATTGTAAGGAATTGTTATGCGGGTTTTAAAGCGCCGCTGTACTATTTATTTCATGAAAACATTTGTGGGTAGCTCTAGTGGCGCCACTGCTCCAAACACTGTTACTACCTTAGAGGGTTCAATGTGGAGACCTCAGGTATTTATGTCACCAGATTATGAGGCACGGTGATCAGTCTCCCCCCCCCCCCCCCCCCCCTCACGTCCCTCCCTTGATCCACCACAGAACGTATTTGTGCCTATTTCATAACTCGTGCCTGGAAGCGGTACAGCGACCTAGTAACATTAACAAAAGTTCACGGGCCCTCCAAAGTTTTTTTTTTTTTCATCCAGTAAGTTCAATATTTGTTTTAAATTAAGAAACAGCAACAAGAAAACATAATTACTATGGTGTTTTTTTTTTTTAGCGCCTTTTATTCTCCCTAATCGCGTGATGTTGCTCATTCTTGCATCCTCCTACAGACGAAGCCTGGAGGCGAACAAACCATCTTTCACTTCACCAGTTTAAAAACGGCACCTCACGATGCTTGTAATGCCAGTTAGGATAAGATTATTAAAGCGGGAATTTCGGAATTTCCGTTTGGCGTTAATTTTTCCATTACTGGGGGAAACGTGCATGATTATTCTTTTAGCAATATAATCAACTTTTTACAGATTCGCTCAGAAACTTGAAATCGCGTGCTGCAAGTACAAACATTAAAACAAATATAATATCGGATGAATGAACTTTATCTCAAGGGCTTACGAATATTTACAGAATAACCGCACAGCGTGAAATCATTTACTGCACACTCCCTAAAAATGTTGTCTTATTTTTGCAGCTTTCGTTTTGTTTTCTCTAATCTTGTGGCAAGTGCACGGGCGCACTAGGGCTGCGTCCAGGCTTCCCCTTTTAAGAGATGTTTGGATCATCTTCAAGGCGGTGCAAAATTGGCTGCTTGACTATGAAAATAACTCGATAGCCCATCGATTTAAGGGCTGTGTTGTGAATAAGACTCAACCACCACCTAATCTCCCGCCGGGGAACTCCATAAACAGTCAAGTAACTGTTACTGTACAAGAGATGGTCGGAGAGAATCAATGCCTCCTTTGAGCATTTATGATGTCTCCAAAAAGTATTGTTGAGAGCTGGAAATACACGCCCGGCTATCCAGCAACCAGCAAGACCAGGTGTCCAGTACAACTGGGAGACGAAAAAGTTGTAGCAGGAGGTAAAGTCATGAATTGACACCGAGGCCAGATTCCATTACAACAGGGAGACAGGGTAGTTGGAGCAGGAGGCAAAGTCATGATTTGATACTGAGGGTGTTAGTGAAGCAATATAGATTATAAATCATCTCATCGCACACGGATGGAAGTGTTAACTGTGCTAATTATATTTATGACTGATAACGCCAAATCTGTGCCTGTTGCATGTAGTTAAACATATTAAACAACAAAAACTTTATTTGATTTTGAAAAACAAAAGCGTCCAGGTTTAAATCCCAACATGATTAGGCAACTATTTGTGTCATCAGTCTGCGGTTCTTGGTTTGCTCCAGCTTTTTAAAGATGACTCCCAGTTATTCATTGGTGAGGAAAAGGCGAAGGCACGAAGGAACTTTATTTTCAAAGGGTTAAGAACTGGGCACGCAAGACCCGTCAGGTCTTGGTAGGGTAGTTGTTAGACACTCGTCTTTTGATCTGGTGGTCAGGGTTCGATCCGCAGCTGGGCGGTTTCGGATTTTAAAAGCTGATCTAGGAGTTCTAGGCTCCTGGGTTGCAGCAGGAAGCTGGAATTATAGTAAAACGGGACTAATAGGTAAGCATCAACGTATCGGCTCATGTCTACATGTACAATTAAAATCAATTATGTTATTTATTTATTTTATTTTTTTTGGGGGGGGGGGAGGGGGCGGGGGAGGGGGGGGGGGGGTCAAGTACAAAATTCACTTATCTTGACACAACTGATAACATCAGCTGGAAGATGTATCACGGAGATAACAAATAGAGCAGAGCAAGCAAACGCTGCATTTTACAAATTCATAAACATTTTATGCAATAATTTATTTTAGTGGAGATATATATTTTTTCTTAATGTTATTATAACGAGCCAGTTTTAACACATGGCTGCGAATCCAGAACAATACATAAATAAACAAAAATATGCTTTAAAGTCTTAGAGATGATTTGACAGAAGCATGCTGAAAATACCATCGGTAACCAAAGTGAAATGTAGAAGATATAAATGGAATCAGCATTAGAGGGAAGAAACATCAATAACATTAGATATGCAGATGATGCAGTATTGATTGCAGACAATGCACAGGATCTGCAACAATTAGTAGATGCGGTTGTTGTACACAGTGAACAGCTGGAGTTGGAATTAAATTTTAAGAAGACACAGGTTATGGTCGTCACTAGGAAGAACGAAGAACGAAGTACCACAATGTAATATACAAGTAAATGGGAATATTCTTCAACAAGTGAATCGATACAATTATCTCGGAACAGTCATAACATCTGATAGGAGATGCCTTGAAGAGATTAGAACAAGAATCGCCATGGCGAAAGTAGCCTTTAGCAAGATGAAAAACATTCTGACCAATAAAAAGATATCAATTGAAACGAGAAAAAGAGTGTTGAGGGGGTTCATAGAGCCTGTTCTTTTGTATGGATGTGAAACTTGGACAATGTTCAGTCAAGCTGAAAACATCTGATGGCTACAGAAATGTGGTTTCTGAGGAAAATTCAAAGAGTACCATGGACAGATAGAAAAACCAATGACCAAGTACTACAGGAGACAAATGAAAATCGTAGAGTGATTAGAGAAATTAGACGAAGACAGTCAAAATTTTTTGGACATGTTATGAGAAGAAATGGATTGGAGAACTTATTGACAACTGGCAAGATCGAAGGGAACAAACCAAGAGGAAGACCGAGAGGAAAATACCTGGATGGCTTGGCCACATGGCATGGTCGAGACAGGAACACTGAGCTGATCCACGACTCTGGTGATCGAGTGAAATGGCGAGTCATGACCGCCCACGCTTTCCGGCATGGCACATGATTGATTGATTGATATGGGTCTAGCACTGAATGGCCAGTGAGCTTAAGGCTTGTAAAAGGGTCCTTTACTTAATATACAGGCCCGTCTGCCTTTCTTATCTTTCTCCTTACAAGCAGTATTTCTTGCGGAGAGGTCATTGGCCTTACCGCCATTATGTCTTACTATGCTAATAAGCAACGAAAATAATAATATATGAGTTATAAACGCATGAGAAATATGAAACAGAAACCTTTACTACATGAGAGAACCTACAAAGCAAACAACCAACTTAATCGCGCATAAAGTGATTCTATCTAAGGTCAGCGGTAATGGAAAATCTACAGCAGATAATACCGAAGTGTTATAAAGCGATAGGATTCTTCGTGCATTAACTAGATCATAATAATGGTGAGAATCAATGACCTCATCTCATAATGCAGTGATCTGGTTAGTGTATGTAGAGTCATATCACTTTATAGCACATCGATCGGTAATATCTACTGCATAATTCCTCATTACCTTTGGATGTAGACAGAATTCTTTAGACACGAGGAAAACTGGAATCTTTTACAATTAAGGTGTTCTGAGTATCACATAATGGTAAATGGGGCTATTTAGAAGTCAAGATTTGAATTGTAAATTGGAAATTGTTTATCAGTTATGCAAGTAACTGAAACATATCCAGCAATGTGTTTACTGTTTAACAATATTTTTTTTCGCATATCCTATTTGCAGGACATAGCTGTCAATACCAGCATTTTACCGCTGTTGTTGATGTCTTGACAAGATTACGCTCAGTAGTTTGCCATTGCTTTCTGAGTGACCGGATCACAAACCCTTTTAAGTAACCAACGCGACGCGATCCGCTACCGAATCCTGCGGAGCTGTGGATATACGGGATTACGGAGAAAGTCGTTAACCTCTTCTCCGGGGAATTAACAATTAATTACACCATAATCATTTACACGACATTTCCTCGAAACTTGTACCATTCGACACTCACTTTCTGGCACCTTGCGTTCTTGGCCGGCGATAGTTTGTCACATAGTTAGTACTACAAAACAAAGGCATAATAACTACAACTCATGGCAGTAAGGCCAATGACCTCTCCACAGTTCACAGTAAGGGCTGAAATGTAGAGACCATGTGTTGCCCATGCAGCATGATCCCTCTCTCGACCTGTCTAGTTTACCCCAGAGGAAAGGTAACAGCAATACGTCTGAAACAAGACACGCTGCAGAAACTGCAAGATCAGCAAAGCAATGCTGCTCTAACTTTTCGCCTGTCGGAGCTTCGATCCTAGACCAGTTGCTGACTACGGCTTACGGCCTGGTCTGTTCTGCCATGCCATTTAGTCTTTAAGTTGCTTTTCCTCGCACTACGATAAGGCTTGTACCATTCCAGTTGCGCCCCTCCGCCCGAAGCCGCTAGCACTGTGTGGGGCGTAGGGTTTAGTGAGCACCGCCCAACGTTCATAATTCGACAACTATAGTGCTGCTTATTTTTGTCTGCCCCAATATAAAATTCCATATCTCAGTAACCAACTGAAGGAAAATGATGAGATTTAGCATATAACCTTATCATTATGTCCACCCAACAAAACAATTTTTTACAGCAGATTTCAAAGTTTGTTTATATGCGGTATATAATTTACGGGTCAGAGATGAAATTCATAATTTTAAATGTATTACAGCGTAGTCAGACAATCAGCGTTCAATGTTGAATATGTTACGTTTTTCACTGGATTGGCCCTTATACCAAGAACCCCGCGCAGTTTAAACTGGGACTGTTCAGAGGTGTCGTCAAACTGTGGGTTATTTCATGAAACCTGATTATTATTATTATTATTATTATTATTATTATTATTATTATTATTATTATTATTATTATTATTATTATTATTTTATATCTTACCACTTATCGCTAACATTGAAATGTGTGAATATTTTTCAATGGGATTGAATGTGAAATTGTGTATACACTTCAAAGAATCGCTATGAAGTTGTACACATATTTCTGTATAGAAGCTGATCGCAGGAAACTGTTTTATACTATTACACATTCCGAAAAAAAAAAAAAAAACAGTGCATGCATTGGGTTTGAGTAAACGGTCCTTTCGTCGATGGGGGCAAGAATCTGGAATTAAACCACCACGCAATAACAAAACGGTAGGTAGAAAGGCTATTGTTAAATGCTTTAAAAAGTCGCTTAAAAGTCGACAGGGTCGACTTCATTGCACCGGGTTCTATCCCATATGGCTCGGTCTCTTTCCGCAGCGTGGAAAGCATCGCACAAAGCACGAACTCCGCAGCTCTAGCGACGACCCACAGAAGTCTCCGAAATATTTAACTCGTAAACCAAAGGATGCGGTCCGGAATCGAACCCATAACCTTTGGAGCCCGAGTCAAAAGGCTTGACCACTTCGCCATGGAGACTCCTAAAATTATAAACATGCTGGGTTTTATATCCAGGATTATCCAGCATTATAACAATGCTGGATGCCAAAGAAACAGTGACTGTAAGAAAACTTAGGGTTTGGTTGAGAAAGAACAATAACATAGAGCTATCCAAAACAACTTTGTGGCAAATTATAAGGACATTATCTTCACTTTTAGAAAGTACAACGGAGGTAGAAATATTCTTTGCGAGCAACCGCATTTAGGAGCCATGAGAAGCAGATACCTACGTGAAATAAGGGAAATGCGCAAAGACAATTATGGCAGTGTATTTGGATGAAATGTGGATCAATGCGCACCACACAAGTGATAAGGAATGGCAATCAGTGGATGGACAGATAAAGCGATATGTGCCCAGTAGTATAGGGCAGCTTTTGGTCATGGTCTATGCTGGTAATACGCATAATGGCTTACAACAGAATGCTGGGCTCGTGTTCGTATCAAAGCATACAGACAATAGGGATTATCATAATAATATGAATGGTAATGTATTTAGAGATTGGCTCGAGAATACTGTGTTTCCATCCCTAGATAGACCGTCGTGTCCAATTATGGACAATGCATGATATCAATGTTGTTGCCCAAGAAGACAAAATACCTACAGCATCGAGCACAAAGGGAGCAATAAATATATGGCTCCGAATGGAAAACATACCATTTCCAGAAAGGTATTTCTAGCTAGAATTGTTGTCCCTTGTAAAACAGACGCCAAAAAAAGCAAGAAATATATAATGGACAAGTTGATAGAAGAGCATCGTCATGGTTGCTTGAGACTTCCACCGTACCATTCTCATTTTAACCCTATAGAACTTGTGTGGGCTAAAATTAAAGGACAGTTGGCAGCTGACAATACTATATTCAAATTGTCTAACGTCAAGATACTAATCCAGTCCGCGCTATTAAATATTGATACAATTTACTGGAAAAATGTGAGGACCATGTGTTGAAAAAGGAAGAGGACTATTTGAGAAAGGATGGGTTGAATTTTATGCAACCGAGAGCAGTCATTAACCTACTGGAATCGTCCGACACAGATTAGGGTCTGAGCAGATTGCAGACCTTATTCCGCTTGCACGCTTACTGGGATATTTTGCTCCAACCATTCAGACGAATTTCATGCCCTAAACATTACAGCATCAGCACAATGTCAATGGCAACAGTTTGTATTCCATAGTGATGAATTTTCAATTCCGCAAGCCCTTAGCGGTGACAAACAACTGGTATTTAAAAAAAAAATAACACACTAAGCGCATTGAATACCAACAGAAGAGTAATATTGCTGGTGGAAACTGACATATTGTGGCATAACAAGAAACGTGAGAGCAAACACGTTGTCAAATTAGGGGACAACACACGTGCATACGAATCAATCTATAAACTACAATGAAAAGAGGACCAACACCTTGGTCGTTAAGAAGAAAGCCCACTACAGAGACACTGACAACTATTTTCATAGTGCAAAACAGGTAATCATGTTCCGTCTCTGAACGGTAAACAGCAGAGTAGACAATCTTTCACGAAGACTCAAAGCGGGTCTGTCACCCATGTGTACGTGTGAACAAACTACACAGACAGCTGAACAGATCCTTAAAAATGGAAACATGATGACTAAATTGCGGTATCATTTCTGGTCACTCTATACGCACATTAACGCACAGCTATTTGGAAGCTTTTACGAACTCAATATAAAAAGCTAAATGCATCCTAGTAGCATGAATACTTGTGTACAATTATTAACCAGCAGCTGAAGAAACCAGAAGGAAGTGAAAAATAAGGTAAGAACTATATTCCTTCTACTTTCCTGTCAATTTACACATTATTTACCCCATGCCTCTGTAAATTTCTGTCTTTACTAATATTACACGTTGCACCCCTCTAGGGAGTTTCCGTGATGAAGTGGTCAAGCCGTCTGACTCTGGCTCCGAAGGTTGTATGTTCGATTCTTTCATTTCACGAGTGCATTTTTTCGGAGACTTCCGAGGGTCGTCGCTGGAGCTACGGAGTTCGTGCTTTGTGCGACGATTTCCGTCCTGCCGAAAGAGACTGAGCCATATGGGATAAAAACCCGGTGCAATGCAGTCGACACTGTCGACTTTTAAGCTACTTTTTTTTTTTATTGCACCCACTCCCATACGAATCTGGCTACAACTTGCACTTGTGTCCTTACCAGAAATAACGAGGTTTACTGTAAGACTAGTTTGTTAGCGTGAATTCACTACATTTTCCCCAAAACATCAAAGAAATGTCGCCGCTTTCGATGATTTAAGTTGCTTCTGAACCTATCAAAGACATATTCCTTGGGTGGGGGTAAATATAAGACGGCAGGAAAATGTCATAACGATGCAACAGACAGTTTTCAAAATAATTGATCGTGAATGACGGCATTCATTTCCGGACATACTATAATCACTATTATCAACGTTCCCACGGCTATTAATTCTGACAACAACTTTCGATAATATGAATCGCTGCCAATTGGACGCCTAATTGAAGCTAGGGATCTAGAACAAATCAGACAGTGCCATTTCGGGAGAACATAGACGGTGTGCCAGGGAAAGTTTTGCCAGGTATTACATCACATGTAGCGATATTTGTTCTGACGAATTGTCTTGAAGAATAAACAATCTGTTCGTCGGCAAAACTATCATGATCTTTACAAAAAAAAGTTTGTATTAATCAAAATCTTGTGATGTCCTCTTTTCATTATTAGATTATGTTTTAAAGCTCGGTTAATGTCGGTTAATTACGTCTCAACCAATACATGAAAATGTATATTTCTCTGTTGTTCGTTCAATGAAATCTTAACTCTGACTATGCTATGTGTACAGCAAATAAACTTCTATCACATTGGTTTATTGTAAATGAGAAGAATAGATCCTCAGTGTCATTACACAAAGATCACTATCATCTTATAAAACAAGTATTTCCAACATGGAATCAATCATTCAAAGAGAAGTCTACAATTCTGGAGACATTTTTCAGTTGCCTCGTTTTACAGATAGAGAAATATATCCTTATTGGTTGAGTTATAAATCATATAGAGAGGTGCAGGAAATCCCGCGGGTGCTACTGCTAGTAAAGATTAATTCGGAAGGAACTAATAACTGACTCGACAAACTTTCTGTCACGCTACTTTCATTTTCAGAAAATGTCCATAAACATCTTTCAAGTATCTGGTACAAATATGATCGGCCGGGACCTCATTCCTAGGACGATATCACAACATGCCACTAGAGATGGAAACTCGGATCACTTCGCTTAGAAGCAAGTGCATAAAAGCTCTCTCTCTCTCTCTCTCTCTCTCTCTCTCTCTCTCTCTCTCTCTCTCTCTGTCTCTCTCTCTCTCTCTCTCTCTCTCTCCCTCTCTCTCTCTCACACACACACACATACACACAAACACACACGCGCGCGCACACACACACACACACACGCACACACACATACGCAAGCTCGCGCCTTGTGTACATTCATTAGAGTTGTTAGGCACCGGTAGTAAAACTAGAGAGCTTAGAGGTAGGCGGTCAAGATAAGAAATCCAAGATGTATACAGTTAAGATTAAGAGATGTTAGACATAGTCACATTATAGATGTTAGACATTGTCACATTATAGATGTTAGACATTGTCACATTATAGATGTTAGACATTGTCACATTATAGATGTTAGACATTTTCACTTTATAGATGTTAGACATAGTCACATTATAGATGTTAGACATTGTCACATTATAGATGTTAGACATTGTCACATTATAGATGTTAGACATAATCACATTATAGATGTTAGACATTGTCACATTATAAATGTTAGACATTGTCACATTATAGATGTTAGACATTGTCACATTATAGATGTTAGACATTGTCACATTATAGATGTTAGACATTGTCACATTATAGATGTTAGACATTGTCACATTATAGATGTTAGACATAGTCACATTATAGATGTTAGACATTGTCACATTGTAGATGTTAGACATTGTCACATTAGAGATGTTAGTCATAGACAGTAAGATTAGAGGTGTTAGACATTGTCACATTATAGATGTTAGACATTGTCACATTATAGATGTTAGACATTGTCACATTATAGATGTTAGACATAGTCACATTAGAGATGTTAGACATTGTCACATTATAGATGTTAGACATTGTCACATTATAGATGTTAGACATTGTCACATTGTAGATGTTAGACATTGTCACATTAGAGATGTTAGTCATAGACAGTAAGATTAGAGGTGTTAGACATTGTCACATTATAGATGTTAGACATTGTCACATTATAGATGTTAGACATTGTCACATTATAGATGTTAGACATAGTCACATTATAGATGTTAGACATTGTCACATTATAGATGTTAGACATTGTCACATTATAGATGTTAGACATAGTCACATTATAGATGTTAGACATTGTCATATTATAGATGTTAGACATTGTCACATTATAGATGTTAGACATTGTCACATTATAGATGTTAGACATTGTCACATTAAAGATGTTAGACATTGTCACATTATAGATGTTAGACATTGTCATATTATAGATGTTAGACATTGTCACATTAGAGATGTTAGTCATAGACAGTAAGATTAGAGGAGTTAGACATTGTCACATTATAGATGTTAGACATTGTCACATTATAGATGTTAGACATTGTCACATTATAGATGTTAGACATTGTCACATTATAGATGTTAGACACAGTCACATTATAGATGTTAGACATTGTCACATTATAGATGTTAGACATAGACAGTAAGATTAGAGATGTTAGGCATAGACAGTACCGATTTTGTGGACATCTTATGATCTGAGTTTAGCTGAGTCAAGATCCGACATCACAGCACTTAGGACATTCCCATACCGTGCCCCGTCCTCATTTCTTTAACAGCCAGCGAAGAGTTCCAATACTAATAGTGCCAGCAGCAGTTGGGCGTGTCATGAAACGAAATGAACTAGAAAACTCTTTTGACAACTAGCAGACAAAGATATGGGTACCTGAATGTCTAGACAGTATGCAATAATTGGGACCAGAACAGAGAGCTTTTCCCGGACTGTCATAAAAAAACTGTCATTTACTGCCAATATAGTACCTTGCGGTGTATGGCAGAGGGGTCTTTGAGCCTGAGGAATAAGGGCCGCCTGGCTAGTGCAGTCGCCGCGAACTGTGCAGGTTAGGATTTTCTTTTTGCCCCCGACAGAAAAAAAATCCCGCACCTTACCGGGGATCGAACCCGGGTCTCCCGAATGAGAATCCGGCGTTCTATCCACTCGGCCAGCCGCTTCCCGGACTGTGATCGTCTGAAATGCCATATCGTCACCTCTGACGCTTACTGGGCAAAGTATGTGATGATGATGATGATCGCCCTCTTTGTTCCTCGTCACTTTCATTTCACTTTAATTCCTTTAAGAGAGAGAGAGAGAGAGAGAGAGAGAGAGAGAGGGAGAGAGAGAGAGAGAGAGAGAGAGAGAGAGAGAGAGAGAGAGAGAGAGAGAGAGAGAGAGAGAGAGAGAGACGGACTTCCAATTCCCGTTAAGAAGGATGTTTGTTTAATTCACCGTGTCTGCCAAACCCACCCAGAAAATGGGCACGAGGAAATGGCCTGGGAATTAAAGACGGCCGGCATGGCAATAGCCACACCACCCGTCAGATTCGCATTAGTGGATACATTATGAAAACAACCCTATACCAAATTTGTTTCAAAGCATGTAAGAGTGTTATATTCTTTACTAATATGTGTGTATTGATTAGCACAGACAGAAGAGAAATATCAGGTAGAAGACTCAGGGACCAACAGATCAAATTAATTCTGAAAGCAGCGTGTAAATCCTATAGCTAGTCATTCCCTAAGTGAATTATCTCTCTTCTCGATGAAGTCTATGCTACTTACCTCCCCAAATATTCCAAGGAAAACACATCCAATTCTATAAATTCATTAATCGTACTTCTGTAACCACTTCCGCGAGCTCCTCAATTTGCACATCTTCTTTGCTTAATACTTCAAGCACAAAGTGCTTGTCACTTCCATAAATCTCTTAAGTGTAGCTTAGAGAAGTCGAGTCCTCTGTGACAACCTGCTAATCCCAACTGTCATGAGAATAGAGACAAGCAGAAATTAGGTCATCTGAGTCAGGGGGCAATAAACAACTGTAATATTAATGCCCTTTGACATATTTCCCCTTGTTTCTGTCGGTTTGTGTGCAAGTATTTGACTTGAGGTGTGTATATGAACATTGCAACGAAACAATATCCTACAAATCAGCAGGATTAATAAAATAGGGAGATAAATAGAGGACACCAGTTTTAAAGCTTTAAAAATATGGCATACGGGAAACTTTGGGATAAAGTGAAAGGGGCAATGTAAACTAGGTCATGGTATTACGAGATGGAGTGACCAACTCCTCATGTCCGCCCAAAAGAATCTGCTGATAATGAAATGCCTAAAATGTGTGAACTAAACATGTTCAGTGTAGGCTTCATTCCAGCGGGTGTGTATGTGTCGTGTGTGGGACATAACTGAAGGGTGTTGAGTCATATGGTGGTCAGACAACAGTTATGTGTGTATACAACCTGTACAACTTGTAATTGTGATAATCACAATCTATTTACTTGACTTTTTTTTTCTTCGCATATTCTATTACGGGTCATCGCTATCAACACAAGCAGTTTACCGCTGTTGTTGATTTCTTGGCAAGATTACGCTCAGTAGTTTGCCATTGCTTTCTGAGCTGCCGCTCACATATCCCTAAGTAACGGACGCGGCGAGAACTGCTACCGATTCTCGCGCTGTCGCGTTTGCTCACGTGGTTCAACGGGATGGTCTATATATAATATCTGTGCTGGTGGAGAGAAACAACAGCGAGGAGTAGCAATTATAATGGATAAAGAGAAATCAAAATCGATCAAAGAATATTGGACTGTATCAGACAGTGTTAATGGTGAAGTTGAGTGGAAGACCTTTTGATGTCAAAGTGATAAAAGTTTATGTACCAATAGCAGACAGTAGTGATGACAGCATTGATGAATTTTATAGTGATTTAGAGAAAGCAATCAAGAATTGCAAGAATTCTGAAGTAAATATCATAATGGTCGACTTGAGTGCCAAAATTGGAAATCAACAGGATGGATGCATAGTAGGCAAATATGGACTAGGGGAACAGAATGAAATAGGATGCAGACTTGCACAGTGGGCAAAAGACCATGATGTGATTATTGGAAACACCTGGTTTCAACAGCATTCAAGGAGATTATGGACATGGAGGAGTCCTGATCATAAGATCAGAAATCAGAATGTTTACATTCTCATCAACAGAAGATTTCGAAATGCCTTAAAAGCCGCAAAAACTATACCAAGCGCAGAATGCTACAGTGACCATAGGTAAATCTTAAGCAGTTTACATATACAATTAAAGAAAGTCAAATATACACCAAGAAATACACAATTTGACCTACAGGCACTGAAGAGTGAGGAGATAACAGATACATGCAATATAGATGTAAAGAACAGATTCGATGCATTGTCCGATATGGAAAAATTATTTCAAGACGCGAGTGACCAATGGGAAATATTAAAGTCATGAGTCAAACAAGCTTCAGAAATAACTATCCCAAAAAATAAAGATAATAGGACGCAAGAAATTAATGACGGAAGACATCTTAAAACTCATGGCAATAAGAAGAAATAACACAAAGAACAAGGAAAAATATGAAGAGATTCACAGGAAAATTAGGAAGTTATGCAAACAGGCAAAAGAAACATGGCTTGAGGAAAATTGCAAAGAAATTGAAAACCAACACAACACCCGGAATACCAAATTAATGCACAAAATAATTAATGACATCACTAACAAAAGAACACACACATCAACGGGTTGCCTAAAAACCAAAGATGGCAAAATCATAATAGAAAAAAGATCAGATTTTACATATGTGGTCAGATTATGTGAAAGACCTTTATAATAATACAAGAGAAGAACAATATGATCATCGGAATAATAATGAAGGCCCATCAATTTTGAAGATGGAAGTTCAGAATGCTGCTCTTAACCATATGAAAACTGGCAAGACCCCGGGTACAGATAACATCACAATATAAATAATCAATGCCTTAGAAGAATATGGAATAGACCAAGTCATCATACTGCTGAACGCAATATACGATACTGGAGATATACCTCCTGAATTATGTAGTTCTATATTTATTATAACTAGGGTTAGAATTAAATTGTAAAAAGACACATATTATGGTCGTCACTAGGAAGAACGAAATACCACAATGTAATATACAAGTAAATAGGAATATTCTTCAACAAGTGAATAGGTACAATTATCTCGGAACAGTAATAACATCTGATGGGAGATGCCTTGCAGAGATTAGAATAAGAATCGCCATGGCAAAAGTAGCCTTTAGCGAGATGAAAAACATACTGTCCAATAAAAAGATGTCAATTGAAACGAGAAAAAGAGTGTTGAGATGCTACATAGAACCTGTACTCTTGTATGGATGTGAAGCTTGGACAATGAGCAGTCAGGCTGAAAAACATCTGATGGCTGTAGAAATGTGGTTTCTGAGGAAAATGCAAAGAATACCATGGACAGCCAGAAAGACCAATGAACAAGTTCTACAAGAAACAAATGAAGATAGTAAACTGATTAGAGACAATAGACGTAGACAGTCATATTTTTTTTTTGAGCATGTTATGAGAAGAAATGATCTGGAGAACTTGATGACAACTGGTAAGATCGAGGGGAACAGACCAAGGGGAAGACCTAGAAGCAAGTACCTGGATGGCTTGGCCTTGTGGCATGGTTGAGACAGAAACACGGAGCTGATCCACGACTCTGGTGATCGAGTGAGATGGCAGAACATGACCGCCCACGCTTACCGGCATGGCACATGATGGATGGATGGATGGATGGATATTTATTGCAATCCTGAAGAAATCAGGAGACTTGGTATGTGAACAATATCGATCAATTAGTATATATAATGAGCCACATCACGATGATTTTGCTGAGACTTATCATGCAAAGAGTCAGGACGTAAATACAACCCGAAATAGGAGAAGAACAGTGTGGGTTTGTAGAAGGCAAGGGTACGGTAAATGCTGTGTATATTCTGAAAACAGTAATTGAACGTTCTATAGAAGTAAACAATGATCTATATCTTTGCTTTATTGACTACCCAAGGCTTTCGATAAAGTGAGACATTTGGACATGATAAGGATGCTTGGTGATTTACAAATTGATGGAAAAGACCTTACACTTGTAGAAAACATGTATTGGAAGCAACAAGTTGCCATCAGAATTAGCCTATTAAAAGAGGTGTGAGACAGGGATGTGTAATGTCTTGAGATCTATTTTCCCTGTACAGTGAAAATATTTTCAGAAATATAGAAGATATGGAAGGAATAAATATTGGGGGACGATGCATCAATAACATTAGATATGCAGACGATATAGTCTTGATTGCAGACAATGAACAGGATCTGCAAAATTTAGTAGATGCGGTTGTTGCACACAGCGAACAACTAGACATAGAATTTAATTGTAAGAAGACGCAGATTATGGTCGTCACTGAGAAGAAGGAAATATCACAATGTGATATACGAGTAAATGGGCATATTCTTAAACAAGTGAATCGGTACAGTTATCTCAGCACAGTCATAACATCTGATGGGAGATGCCTTGAAGAGATTAGAACAAGAATTGCCATTGTGAAGGTAGCCTTTTGCAAGATGAAAAACATACTGAGCAATAAAATGATATAAATTGAAACGATAAAAAGAGTGTTCAAGTGCTACATACAACATGTACTTTTGAATGGAAGTGAGGCATGGACAATGAGCAGTCAAAGCTGAAAAACATCTGATGGCTGTGGAAATGTGGTTTCTGAGTAAAATGCAAAGAATACCATGGACAGACAGAAAAACCAATGAACAAGTCCTTCTAGAAACAAATGAAGATCGTAAGCTGATTAGAGTCATAAGACGTAGAGGGACGCAGAGGTGTTTCAAAGGCACCAGGGCCGGGTTATATACTGGCCAAGACCCATTGACGCATCCTCGTCGAGCGTCCTGGGCAACAGGTCCCTTCATGGTCGTCTTGGCTAAAGTCAGTAGGATCGCCGATTCCTCCGAAGTCGGAGAGTGTTTGCCTGTACGGCGAGGAACCACCAGTCTGCACACAAATAAGCCAGACATGAGAATCTGAGGTGCAAACCTCAGTCCGGTATGACATCACACTGATGTTGGACAACAGGATGCCTTCATCCGACATACAGGACTTCGCGCTGGAGCTCAAGCCAACGAACACAAGCAAGCAAGCAAGCATTAGACGCAGACAGTCACAATTTATGAGAAGAAATGATATTGGAGAAATTGATGACAACTGGCAAGAACTAAGGGAAGAGACCAAGGGGAAGACCGAGAAGTAAATACGTGGATGGGTTGGTCACATGGCATGGTCGAGACAGGAACACGAAGCTGATCCACTACTCTGGTGATCGAGTGAGTTGGCAAAACATGATCGCCCACGCTTATCGGCATGGCACATGATGGATGGATGGACTGCCTGATGTGAGTACCTGCCTATCTACGGAGGTGCGTCCGTACCTACTTACCCACATATATACACAGTTGATTTAAGTTTTTAAGTTAGTTATTTAGATGCATATCCTTTACAGGACGTTTGCTGTCAACATCAGCATTTTTTGCTGTTGTTGATGTCTTGGCAAGTTTATGTTCAATAGTTTGAAATTGCTTTCTGAACGATCGGCCCCATACTATTTCGTAAAAAAAAGAAGAAAAAAACAGTGCAACGCAGTCTGTAGTCAAATCGCGCGCAGCTGTATTTCGAACGCGGGTATGCGGGATCACGAACCGCGTCCATAACCTCTTCGCCATGGAGACCGGCCAGTGTTTAAGAGCTATCCAATTATGCAGGTGTCATCATCATCATCATTATCACGTGTTTTTATGGCTGGCACGGGCTACCATGTTTCTCCACAGCTCCAACCAACAGAGTGTATACATTCGTGTGCTGACATTTTTCCGTGCCATGACGGAATCTGCCGTGAACTGTCTCTCGTTGTCTTCCTCTGTAGCTTTATAAATTGTCCACTTGTCACGTGATCTTCTTCTTCTTCTTCGTTCATCCGGAGTTATTTTTTTTTTTTTTTTCGGACGTGACTGCGCTGTGCCTGTTTACAGCAGAGCTGCGTTCTTGCGCCGTTAGGCCGACACATCCGACTTCTGCGGGCATTTGTTGACCGGGTTAACCTTCCCGGGTCACGTGATCTATTTTTTCTTTTCTCATTGACCAGAAAAGGAGTCTCCTAGGCGAAGTGATTGCACCGCCTACGTCGCACTTCGAAGGTTGTGGCTTCGATTCCATTTTACATCATTCGGTTCACATGTAATTTTCTCGGAGACACCTGGGGGTCGTCGTTGGAGCTACTGAGGGCAGGTCGGCCTGAGTAAAGAAACCAAGACATGTGTGATAAAAACCCGGTTCAGTAGAGCCAATGCCAATGCCAATATTCCACACAAAACATTCCAAATTCGGCCTCGTCTAACCTGCTTCATCGCTGTGGTTATTGTTGAGGAGCCGTAGTTGTGTGGATTGTTTAGTCCTAAGTCCTAATAGTTTTGATTGGGTTCCGCGCTGTTCGTCGGATAGATTTGTTTTGTGCTGGTCCTCGAGTAAAGACCGGTCCTTGTTGTGGCCTATTGGGCCCGCATTCTCTCGTTTTTTGGCTTCTTTTCTCTGTTAGCACTGCTAACTGCTTGTAGTTTCTTGTGTTGTTCAGTAGAGTCAATCTTCTCGCCTTTTATACCCCTTTACTTGGCCAGAACATGGCGACTGTCTCTTTCTGATGTTTTTGGTAAACTGTCTTTGAGTCATAGCCTTTTATAAAATTCTCATTTCGTTTACCGAAGGCATTTTCAGCATGTTTCTCTCAAATCACGTCTCTAAGACCTCACAGCATATTTTTTTTTTTTTTTTAAATTTGCTTATTGTCCTAGATTCGCAGCCATCTGTTAAAACTGGTTGTGTGTAACACAACTTTTTCTAATCGCAACTAAAGTAAATTATTGTATAGAATGTTCATTCATTTGTAAAATGCAATGTTCGCTTGCCCTGTTCTATTTATTATATCATTGATATATCTTCCATCTGACGTTATCCTTGTGTCTACATACTTGAAATTTGCACTTGAGAATGACTTTAAATACATGATTTTAACTGTACACGTAACACGAGCCGATTCTTTGATGTTACCATTACTTCCGTTTTACTATTATTCCGTTCCAAGCCCGTTCCCTTGGCTGTGGTTTCGCTAGATAGTAGATAAGGACAGTGGGAAGAGAAGAGATCACACAGAGAGAGACAGAGACAGACAGAAAGACACAGAGAGAAAGATACAGGGAGCGACAGAGAGAGCACGAGACAGAGACAGAGAGAAGCAGAGAGACAGAGACAGACAGAGACAGAGAGGGAGAGAGAGAGACAGAGAGACAGAGCGACCAAGAGAGACAGAGAGACCAAGAATAACAGAGAAACATATAAAGACACATACAGACAGAGAAAAACAGAAAGTGAGAACGAACGAACGATCGAACTTTATTTTCAAAGGGTCACAAACTGGGCAAGACACACACACACACACACACACACACACACACACACACCACACACACACACACACACACACACACACACAGATAGACAGACAGACAGACAGACAGACAGACAGACGTAGACATAGAGTGAGACAGAGAGACACAGAAACAGACAGATAGCAGATATAAAGAACGAACGAACGAACGAACTTTATTTTCGAAGGGTAACAAATTGGGCACGCAGGCCCGTCTTACATTCGGCTCTTCCAATCACTCATCTTTCGTTCATCAGTGCATAGTACATTCACATAGGAAAAAACTTTGTCAAATGAATGTTGTAAACATAAACAATGCATGTTATCATGTTATGAGACAAATCCAATCCCCTATCCATCCGCGTGTCCCCCACACACAAACATCCAAAACCAAACCACACACATACCTGCAGGCACATACATTCCCCCATCCATTCACCCATCCCCCAACCCACACAACCCACACACACACCCACATACACCGTCTCCCCCAACCCCCCACCCCACACACACACACATCTCCCACACACCACATATTCCCCCACACATATCCCCACCACTCACCCACACGCAAACCCAGGCACACATGCATGCATCCACCCATCCATACACACCCACACATCCCTCACCTTCATACATCTCCCCATCCACACGCACACATCCTCCACCCATCCATAATCTACCAACACTCACCCACCCACATATCATCCAGCACCCACCCACACACCCCCAGCCACTCAGCCAAACACACATCCCCAACCACATATCCAACACCCACACACACATATTCCCGCCACCTCACATATCCCGCGCCTACCCACAAACAAAACCCGCACCCACACATCCCCCACTTACACACATCGCCCACCCACACAATCTCCCCCACCCACACAATCTCCCCCACCCACACAATCTCCTCCACCCACACATCCTGCACCCACACCCCCAACCTACACACACTCACCCTCCCACACATCCTCCACCCACCCACTCGCCAACCCCCCCCCCCCCCCTCCACCCCGATCTCCAATTCCCAGAGATACATCCCTTAACTACACATCTCACCACCCATACACTCACACACACACATCTCCCCATCCATACACACATCCTCACGAAAGACAAAAATAGAGAGCGACAGAGAGATAGTGAGAGAAAGAGAGAGAGAGAGAGAGAGAGAGAGAGAGAGAGAGAGAGAGAGAGAGAGAGAGAGAGAGAGAGAGAGAGAGAGAGTTTGTAATGATTTCGTGCCATTGACGTTACCAAGAATGTGCGTTTCTCAGCTGTACGCACACAAAGCGTCTTTCGCGTACCTTTCAAACTATTCGCCTTTCACACACCCTCCTTAACCATACACTTGTATGGTTGCGTACAAATGAACCCATCAAAGTGAAAATAGCAGAGTGAGCATCAAGACTGGATCACAATTAACAATTTAAGTAGGGGGCTGAGTGGTCTCGAGGTATGGTGTCCGCCTCGAGTGCTGGAGGTCCCGGGTTCAGGCCCTGCGAGGACCGGGATTTATTTAAAAAATCCACCTGGACTTCCAGTAATAAAATTTCCCCTGGTCTCTGGGTAGTGAGATCGGACGCCCGTGTGTATTGTTGCGCAGCGTAAAAAATCCCTTGGCAGTTGGAAATCGAAAAAGAGTAGCCTAACGGCGCTGCCCGGGCAAAATTTCGAGTTAAAAATCTACCCAAAGTATTTCAGGATCCTCGCAGATGCAACGGAGGTCGTGCATTGAGCTGAGTTTCTCCAGACTCAGGTTTGAGTTAGGAGGAAAACGGAGCACTTATGGGTTAAACCGTGTGCCGTGATGTTGATCCAACGACTAAACTAAACTAAACTAACAATTTAAGTGACGTCCAAAGTTGAGCCAAGGCGATTAAGAACTTGGGGTGGAAAACGCCCATAAAAGATTGACCCAGTTCTTCCAGTCTGTAACAGAACACAGTCACTGAAGCCGTCCACGGCTCATAAAAGCCACTCTCTTGACGTTACTCTCATCTTCCCCCTCTTTCTTCTTCTTCTTCATGTTTCCACTTGTTTCTTGTTCTCGACATCGTGTTAGCAGTTCGATAAGCGAATGAAAAGACCTCCACACATCTTGTAAACGATAGTGCTGAAATGGTATTTCCCCGTAGACCTCCTCCGCGACTTGGTCACACGGTTACTTGTGATAATGACCGTCTACATTAGGTTATATTTTTAGTCTGGAACCGCTCAAAATAATACAGAATGTCTTTGTCTAAAACCCCAGATCACAGGCATAATAGGCCATACAACGGATGCATGGCAAGCTGCTGCAAAACACAGTTCAAACCTAACATATTAAATACAATTTTTCAGTTTCTGGGGCTGGAGTTACGGAGTTCGGAAAGAGATTGAGCCATATGGGATAAAACCCGCTACAATAAAGTCGACCCTGTCGACATTTAAGCGACTTTTAAGTTTCTGAGGACATGGGCGGAGCTGCGTGGGGTAGCTAAGGACATGAGGGCATGGGGTGGGCTGGCTGAGGGACAATACCCCAATGCGAGATGAAAAGAGGAAAGAAGAAGATCGATGTCGATACGTACACCTGCTGTAGAACTAGCAACTTTACAATAAATATCGGTTAAGTGCTAAACAAGTTTTGTATGCGGTTTATAGATCCCACATGCGCTTATCTTATATCAAACTACAGATGAGAGATGGTTATATGTTGGTACAAATTATATATCCCACTAAATCTGAGCATAGTTCACATACTCCAATAACAGTTGGTTAATTATAGGCATAGTTAGTATCCCGCATGTATAGTCAACTAAACTGAGCACAGTTCATATCTCTCATATATATATAGTCAACTAACTTAAGCACAGTTCATATCCCTCATATTTAGTCAATTAATTTGAGCACAGTTCATATCCCTCATATATATATATAGCCAACTAACTTAAGCACAGCTCATATCCCTCATATTTTGTCAACTAATTTGAGCACAGTTCATATCCCTCATATATATATAGCCAACTAACTTAAGCAGAGCTCATATCCCTCATATTTAGTCAACTAATTTGAGCACAGTTCATATCCATTGTGTACAGCCAGCTAACCTGAGCACAGTTCATATCTCTCATATATATATATATATATATATATATATATATATATATATATATATATATATATATATATATATATATATATATATATATATATATATATATATATATATATAAATAAAGAGAGTCAACTAACTTAAGCACAACTCATATCCCTCATATTTAGTCAACTAACTTGAGCACAGTTCATATTCCACATTCATTGTCAACCAACTTGAGCACAGCTCATATTCCTCGCGTACAGTCAACTAACTTGATCACTTCATATCCCTTGTGTATATTCAACTAGCTTGAGCACAGTTCATATCCCTCATATATAGTCAGCAAGCTTAAGCACAGTTCATATGCCTCATCCATAGTCAACTAACTTGAGCACAGTTCATATCTTTCATGATCTGGCCTTCGGATTCGACACTTGCATAAATATATGGCCTTTTAGTCTTTTTTTCTTCTTCTTTTCTGGACGTCTAAAGCAAGTATGTCTAGATAATTAATTAGAAAATCAGTAATAGAACGACGCACAGAATAGTTCCGCTATACACCTTCTGGGATACCATGAAGCTGGCTGGACGATAACGGCTTTTCCTTGTGTTTTCAGTAGCGTATTCAAGTCTTACTGGGCGGTTGTGTAGCTAGATGATCCATCTTTCCAGCTGGAAGTGGACAAACTACACACGTAACTAGAGTTCCAGATTGAGTAAGGCTGACGGTGCTAGATTTTCAAGCCAAGATGACAAGCAAGCCGAGAGTGTACCACTTGGTGACCAATATAGAAAGTTAGAGATGGAAGTGCGCAGAACCAGGCAGATACCACCAGAGATAAGTGGTAATCACACATCACCATTCATTGTCCACTACAGTCCAATAATTAAAGACCCAATTTGATTAATTCTATAAGTTACTGTAAATTGACCAAATATAGTTCTTTGTTTAATCAAATTTTCACTTAAGTCTTGGGGAAGCTTATTTATATGTTCTATGCTTGTAATATTGTCAGCACATAAACACAACATAAACCGTCAGATTCTCCTGGTTCTGGGAGCCACTGAACTTGTCTCTTTAACCCGACACTGGGAAAGCAAAGTTTTATAGAGATGAGTTCGCGGGCTGGGATTTACTGGTTATACTGTATGCTTAGAAGTCTATTCTCTTTGCACAGGAGTCTTCTGACAGTAGTAATTTCTTAGTTGTCAGTAGAAATCTTCTTTAACTGGAAACTGTGTTGGGATTGTTGTAGATTGTCCTCCCTCGTTTATTAGACATAATGATCATTCTGTGTCTGCAAAACTAGTCCACCACCACAATATCACTCATGTATAGCTAACTCATTTGAGCATATTTCATATCTCATGTATATGTCTTCATCGTCAGCATCATGTGACATACCGATAAGGCGGTCATGTTTCGCCATCTCACGCAATCACCAGAGTCGTGGATCTTCTCAGTGTTCTTGTCTCGACCATGCCACATAGTCAAGCCATCCAGGTATTTACTTCTCTGCCCTTGTATATAACCAACATTATTTTAGCACAGCTAATATCCCTGGTGTAGAGTCATGTATTTTGAGCACAGTTCATTGACCCAGTGTTTAAAAAACTACGACTGAGCACAGACTGTTTTGTCTACATATGTCAAGCTGACAGATGACGCACCGTCAGACCACCTATCCATTAGAGAGGACGGTTTCTGTGTCTAGGGTATAACTTACACAACACGATATTTCGACACGAGTGGGCATCCATCGAAAATGCCGAAGCAGACACTGAATAATTACAGGAGACCACGCAATGTTGCAACCGTTATCTGATAACAGTTTACAGACAACGTGCATTCTAGAAGTGGAAGGAAATTGTCCATGAAGTCGCCTAATGCTTTTTATCTCATCTTCAACGTCATTGTCGTGCATCTTGCCAAATGGCGTAGGCGTCTATATCTCTTCCCAAATCTCGGCCCATTTTGTTCATTTCTATCGGCGATAGTTCTCCGCGCCACTCTATTCATCTTCTTCCTCGTACACCTTCAGACGCCAAAATGAATATAAATAAATGTATATAAATCGATAGGGTAAAAACGCAGAGAGTAAAAAGAATACGCAGATTTTATGCAGCATGTTCTCCATTCCTATATTCCCCATCCATTATCAAGCAAAAAATATGTTTCATCCTTGAGTTAGAATTCACTTTATTTGAATAATGATTTTATTATTGTCGTAATTCTATCCCCAGAATACATTCACAGACCGGTGCAATTTATTTACCTGCCCTATCTGTTGCGTGCCAATGAAATTACATTTTATATGCAATGCATGTAACCATAAGCCACGCTTTGGGGGCCAGGTCTAATATTTCTGCAGGAGACATATGTATGAAGGAAACGTTGAACTTCAGGCTATATCTTTGCTTCCATACACACTTCATGTCGCTGTTTACAAATATCAAAATTTTTTGTTGTTGTGATGGTTTCAGATTTTTTAACTTACTTCAGACAGAACGATAAAAGTAAAGATATAATCTTTTGATATCCGGGGTTAATGATGTGAAAATGGTCTGCCACGAATACAATTATGTATTTACATTTAACTTTCCCAGCCTCCACCTCCTTTTCCTCCGCCTACTCCCTTCACCTTCTCCTTTTGCTGCGTCTTTTCTCCTTGTCCATCATATTCTTTTCCATCATCTACATGTCTACCATCCATTGGTCCACCATCCATTCGTCTACCATCTCCTCCTAAATCTCCATCTCCTCCTCCTCCTCCATCTCCTCCTCCTCCATCTCCTCCTCCTCCATCTCCCTCCTCCTCCATCTCCTCCTCCTCCATCTCCTCCTCCATCTCCTCCTCCTCCATCTCCCTCCTCCTCCATCTCCTCCTCCTCCTCTATCTCCATCTCCTCATCTATCTCTATCCCCCTCCACCTCATCCTCATCCGCCATTTCCACCCCCATCTCCTCCTCATCCTCCATCTCCATCTCCTCCTCCTCCATCTCCTCCTCCATCTCCTTCATCTTCTTCTGCTTCTCCTTCTACTTCCGCTTTTTCCTTTTTCTGCTTCTCCTCCTCCTCCTCCTCCTCCTCCTCCTCCATCTCCATCTCCTCCTCCATCTCCTTCATCTTCTTCTGCTTCTCCTTCTATTTCTGCTTCTCCTCCTTCTTCTGCTTCTCTTCATCCTCCTCCTCTCTTCATCTCTTCTTCTTTTACTTCTTCTCCTCCTATTCCTCCTTCTTCTTCTTCATCTCTTCCTCCTCCTTCTTATCCCCTTCATCTTTCTCTCCCGCTTCTTCTTCTTCTTCTTCTTCTTCTTCTTCTTCTTCTTCTTCTTCTTCTTCTTCTCTTCTTCTTCTTCTTCTTCTTCTTCTTCTTCTTCTTCTTCTTCAACTTCTTCTTCTTCTTCTTCTTCTTCTTCTTCTTCTTCTTCTTCTTCTTCTTCTTCTTCTTCTTCTTCTTCTTCTTCTTCTTCTTCTTCTTCTTCTCCTTCATTTTCTTCTCAACCCAGCAATAGCTTTTGTCATAAGCACAACCTTCCACGTCTATTCGTCCACTCTATCGTCGTTAATTGAGCACTCAAAATCCAGCTTGTTGTTACCATACGACATAACAAAACATTCCAAGTTCTACTATTTTGTTTAGAATCCATGTTTCAAAGTTGTAAGCTGCCGTGCGTAAACCAGATATGCAGGGTGATTATTTGTTTGCGCAATTTAATATTGTTACCTACGAGGGTAAGTTAATATTTTATTTATATTTGTTGCGTATCCCTCGCGGGACGTTGCAGTCAACACCAGCATTTTTCAGCTGCTGTTGATGTACTAGGCAAGTGTTTTGTTCAGTAGTTTGCCATTGCTTTCTGAACGATTTTCTGAACGACTCTGGACGGGAAGTAACAACAGCCCGAGACAGACAGGGTTAACCTGAAAAAGTTTTCCTTCAATGTAATGTTATAATTGCATTATCTAAGCATCTTTCGTGTGTTTATTATCTGTTGCCGATAATGAAGCAGAGTTTAGTCTGCCAGATCTGCTATTTTTATCTGTGCGGTGATGTATGGCAGGTGACTGCATGCATGTGGGCACCATCAATTATAGACACTCTATTTTTAAGATAAATGTGAGCAGATGAGAAGACAAACTGGAAGTGGATTATAAGTTTCTGAAGTGAAGATTTGCTCCGGCTATCATTGTCTTTCAGCGTGGATGTTATAATGCATGGGTATCTATCGTGTGGGTTTGTTTGGTTTAAATATATGTTTGGAAAATCCCAAACACACAAACACATACACATCTCCACACGCACACAAGCACACCTCTGCATACACACACAAGTTCATACTCCCACATATGCACATGAACACATTCCATATACACACAGTAGGACATTCCTCCACATACACACACGAACACATTCCCCAAATACACAAGCGCACCCCACATACACATTTACGAGCACACCACACATACATCACGACCACACCCCGCATACACTCACACGAGCACAACACACTTACACAAGCACAGCACACATACACACACGAGCACACTCACAAATACACAAGCAGACCCCATATACACATACACGAGCACATCACACACAATCACACACGAGCAAATCCCACATACACTCACACGAGCACACTCACAAATACATAAACACATCCAACATACACATGCCCACTCACACACACGATCACCCCCACCCACATACACATACAAGAGCAACCCCCACAAATATACACTAGCATGCCCCACATACACACACAAGGGCGTCCCACATTCATACACGAACACAACCCCCACATAAACACACGGGCACAGCCCTACGAGCACACTCATATACTACATGAATACGTGATCACCCCTCCACGCACGAACACATCCCCCAAACACATGAGCCACCCCCTCCACCCCTCCCCCCAACAACTTTACACCCTAAACACAGACAACCAACCATTTGAACGTCGTCTGCTTCTTGTGTTTATTCGTTAATTGTTTCCATTGTTGTGCACAGCTGTTACCTTCGTTTAGCTCGATAATGTAATGTCTACGTGTTTTCATAATACTTGCTTGGCTATGTGACTTTCATCTCAGAAAGGGCAGTAGTGAACGTAATAGTGAGATTGTGAATGAGGGGAAAATTCAGAGTGAGATTGTAGATGAGGGGTTCAGTAAGAGTATGATTATAAATGAGGGGAAAGTAACACTGAGATTGTAGATGAGGGGAAAATAACAGTAAGATTGTAGATGAGGGAAAAGTAACAGTGAGATTGTAGATGAGGGGGAAAGTAATAGTGAGATTGTAGATGAGGGGGAAGTAGCAGTGAGATTGTAGATGAGGGGAAAGTAACAGTGAGATTGTAGATGAGTGGGAAGTAGCAATGAGATTGTAGATGAGGGGAAAGTAACAGTGAGATTGTAGATGAGGGGGAAAGTAACAGTGAGATTGTAGATGAGTGGGAAGTAACAGTGAGATGTAGATGACGGGGAAAGTAACAGTGAGATTGTAGGTGAGGGGAAGTAACAGTGAGATTGTAGATGAGGGGAAAGTAACAGTGAGGTTGTAGATGAGGGGTGAAAGTAGCAGTGAGATTGTAGATGAGGGGGAAGTAGCAGTGAGATTTTAGATGAGAGGGAAAGTAACAGTGAGATTGTAAGATGAGGGGGAAAGTAGCAGTGAGATTGTAGATGAGAGGGAAAGTAACAGTGAGATTGTAGATGAGAGGGAAAGTAGCAGTGAGATTGTAGATGAGGGGGAAGTAGCAGTGAGATTGTAGATGAGAGGGAAAGTAGCAGTGAGATTGTAGATGATGGGAGTGGGGAACAATAACAGAGAGATTGTAGATGAGGGGGAAAGTAATAGTGAGATTGTAGATTAGAGGGGAAGTAAGTGAGATTGTAGATGATGGGAGTGGGGAACAATAACAGAGAGATTGTAGATGAGGGAGAAAGTAACAGTGAGATTGTAGATGAGGGAGAAAGTAACAGTGAGATTGTAAATGAGGGCAAAGTAACTGTGAGATTGTAGATGATGGGAGTGGGGAACAATAACAGTGAGATTGTAGATGAGGGAGAAAGTAACAGTGAGATTGTAGATGAGAGGGAAAGTAACAGTGAGATTGTAGATGAGGGGGAAAGTAGCAGTGAGATTGTAGATGAGGAGGAAGTAGCAGTGAGATTGTAGATGAGGGGGAAGTAGCAGTGAGATTGTAGATGAGAGGGAAAGTAACAGTGAGATTGTAGATGAGAGGGAAAGTAGCAGTGAGATTGTAGATGAGGGGGAAAGTAGCAGTGAGATTGTAGATGAGAGGGAAAGTAGCAGTGAGATTGTAGATGAGAGGGAAAGTAACAGTGAGATTGTAGATGAGGGGGAAGTAACAGTGAGATTGTAGATGAGGGGGAAGTAGCAGTGAGATTGTAGATGAGAGGGAAAGTAACAGTGAGATTGTAGATGAGAGGGAAATTAGCAGTGAGATTGTAGATGAGGGGGAAAGTAGCAGTGAGATTGTAGATGAGAGGGAAAGTAGCAGTGAGATTGTAGATGATGGGAGTGGGGAACAATAACAGAGAGATTGTAGATGAGGGAGAAAGTAGCAGTGAGATTGTAGATGATGGGAGTGGGGAACAATAACAGAGAGATTGTAGATGATGGGAGTGGGGAACAATAACAGTGAGATTGTAGATGATGGGAGTGGGGAACAATAACAGTGAGATTGTAGATGAGAGGGAAAGTAGCAGTGAGATTGTAGATGAGGGGGAAAGTAGCAGTGAGATTGTAGATGATGGGAGTGGGGAACAATAACAGAGAGATTGTAGATGATGGGAGTGGGGAACAATAACAGTGAGATTGTAGATGATGGGAGTGGGGAACAATAACAGTGAGATTGTAGATGATGGGAGTGGGGAACAATAACAGTGAGATTGTAGATGATGGGAGTGGGGAACAATAACAGTGAGATTGTAGATGAGAGGGAAAATAGCAGTGAGATTGTAGATGAGGGGGAAAGTAGCAGTGAGATTGTAGATGATGGGAGTGGGGAACAATAACAGTGAGATTGTAGATGAGAGGGAAAGTAGCAGTGAGATTGTAGATGAGGGGGAAAGTAGCAGTGAGATTGTAGATGATGGGAGTGGGGAACAATACAGTGAGATTGTAGATGATGGGAGTGGGGAACAATAACAGTGAGATTGTAGATGATGGGAGTGGGGAACAATAACAGTGAGATTGTAAATGAGGAGGAAAGTAGCAGTGAGATTGTAGATGAGAGGGAAAGTAGCAGTGAGATTGTAGATGAGGGGGAAGTAGCAGTGAGATTGTAGATGATGGGAGTGGGGAACAATAACAGAGAGATTGTAGATGAGGGGGAAAGTAATAGTGAGATTGTAGATTAGAATGGAAGTAAGTGAGATTGTAGATGATGGGAGTGGGGAACAATAACAGAGAGATTGTAGATGAGGGAGAAAGTAACAGTGAGATTGTAGATGAGGGAGAAAGTAACAGTGAGATTGTAAATGAGGGCAAAGTAACTGTGAGATTGTAGATGATGGGAGTGGGGAACAATAACAGAGAGATTGTAGATGAGGGAGAAAGTAACTGTGAGATTGTAGATGAGGGAGAAAGTAACAGTGAGATTGTAGATGAGAGGGAAAGTAACAGTGAGATTGTAGATGATGGGAGTGGGAAATAATAACAGAGAGATTGTAGATGAGGGAGAAAGTAACAGTGAGATTGTAAATGAGGGCAAAGTAACTGTGAGATTGTAGATTATGGGAGAGGGAAACAATAACAGAAAGATTGTAGATGAGGGGGAAAGTAATAGTGAGATTGTAGATTAGAGGGGAAGTAAGTGAGATTGTAGATGATGGGAGTGGGGAACAACACCAGAAAGATTGTGAGGAGAAACAGTAAGAGTGAGATTGTAGATGAGGAGAAACAGTAAGAGTGAGATTGTAGATGAGGATAAACAGTAAGAGTGAGATTTTGGATGAGGGGAGTGGGGAACAATAACAGTGAGATTATAGATGAGGGGTAACAGTGAGATTGTAGGTGAGGGTTAACAGTAAGAGTGAGATTGTGGATCAGGGAGAACAGTAAGAATGAGATTATAGATGAGGGGGAACAGTAAGAATGAGATTATAGATGAGGGGTAACAGTAAGAGTGAGATTACAGATGAGGGGGAACAGTAAGAGTGAGATTGTAGATGAGGGGGAACAGTAAGAGTGAGATTGTAGATAATGGGGAACAGTAAGTCTGAAAGTTTAGATGACAGGGAAAAATAGGAAGGAGATTGTAGGTAACGGGGAACAGTAAGAGTGAGATTGTAGATGAGTCGAACAGTAAGAGTGAGATTGTGGATAAGGGGATCAGTAAGAGTGCGATTGTAGATGAGGGGATAGTAAAATTGAGATTATAGATGAGGAGCAACAGTAAGAATGAGATTGTAGATGAGGAAGAACAATAACAGTGAAATTGTATATGGGGGGAACAGTAAGCTTTAGATTCTCGATCAGGGGGAACAGTAAGAATGAGATTGTAGACGAGGGGGAATTGTAAAAGTGAGATTGCAGATGAGGGGTACATTAAAGTGTGATTGTAGACAGGGGAAAAGTAAGAGTGAGATAGTACATGAGTGAGAATGCAAATGATTTTGTAGATGAGGGGGAAAGTTAGAATGAGATTGTGGATGAGGGGGAAGTTAGAATGAGATTGTAGATAAGGGGGAAAGTTAGAATGAGATTGTAGATGAGCGAGAAAGTTAGAATGAGATTGTAGATGAGGGAGAAAGTTAGAATGAGATTGTAGATGAGGGAGAAAGTTAGAATGAGATTGTAGATGAGGGAGAAAGTTAGAATGAGATTGTAGATGAGGGGGACAGTAAAGTATGATTGTAGATGAAGAGAAAAGTAAGAGTGAGATAGTACATGAGCGAGAATGCAAATGATTTTGTAGATGAGGGGGAAAGTTAAAATGAGATTGTAGATGAGGTAGACTGTAAATGAGATTGTAGATGAAGGGGGTAGTAACAGTGTGATTGTAGATGGGGGGAGTACGAGTGAGATTGTAGATGTGAGGGCGGGGGTATAAGAGTGAGATTGTAGATGAGGGGGGATAAGAGTGAGATTGTAGATGTGAGGGGGGATAAGAGTAAGATTGTAGATGAGGGGGGATAAGAGTGAGATTGTAGATGTGAGGGGGGATAAGAGTAAGATTGTAGATGAGGGGGATAAGAGTGAGATTGTAGATGAGGGGGGATAAGAGTGAGATTGTAGATGAGGGGGGATAAGAGTGAGATTGTAGATGAGGGGGAATAAGAGTGAGATTGTAGATGAGGGGAGGGAGGATAAGTATAACAGAGTAGCCTTGCTACAGGGGAATCAAAAGTGGCGTGCAATGGGAAGATTAGTATAAGCACGCTTGGGCACATCACTAAGGGGTAAGGGGTAGGTAGGGCTCGTCGTGCTATGACGAGCCACATGGAAACAAGGTAGTTTTGGGATTGTTCCACCATCAGAGAAGGATGCTTGTTAACATCTGGTCTGACACTTACTGATTTTGTCAACAACGTTTGTACGATGATATCACCGATTAAACTGAATTAAGAATATTCGGACCTTGGACTGACGTTTGTCCCTGTTGCTCTACTTTCACGACGCCACTGTTAGATATCAGAAATGGTGCCTACGACCTAGGATTTCTGCTCGGGTTGTCGCGGCCAAGCAAAGTGTTCTCCAAACTTACACATCAACTTGATCAGCTTGTACTGATGCACAATTGGGAACTTATAAAGAACAGACGCCATGAACTTTGTTGTCAACTGCCCATACAAGGGTGAAGAGATGGCGTAAAATTTCAACTCAGTAATTTTTGAAAGCCGCTCAAGTTTGAGTTCGTTTCAAATCAGTCATTTTTGAAGGCCGCATCAAAGTCAAACTTCATTTCAAGTCAGTCATTTTTGAAGGCCGCTCAAAGTCAAACCTTCATTTCAAGTCAGTCACTTTTGAAGGCCGCTCAAGTTTGAGTTCATTTCCAGTCAGTCGTTTTGGAACGCCGCTCAAGGTTGAAATCATTTCCAGTCAGTCGTTTTGGAACGCCGCTCAAGGTTGAAATCATTTCAAGTCAGTCATTTTTGAACGCCGCTCAAGGTTGAAATCATTTCAAGTCAGTCATTTTTGAATGCCGCTCAAGGTTGAAATCATTTCAAGTCAGTCATTTTCTTGAACGCCGCTGCCTCACATCTCCGTTTTTCAAAGGGCTACTACGAGAGCCGTTGTCCTGCATTATCAATTTCAAGGGGCCGTTGGCTGGACCTTAGCGCTTCCAAAGGGCGCTTACTATAGCCTAAATTTTGCCGTTTTTAAGAGGCTGGTCCAAGCTGCCACCTGCATTGTCGTTTGTCTCGACGGGCTATCAAAAGCCGCTGCCTTACATCGCTGTTTCAGGGAGCTGACAAAAGCTGCTCTCTGATGGTTACTTGATCGTGCTGAAGTCTACTGTCGGGAAAAGCTGCTCCCTGATCGTTGTCTGATCGTGCTGAAGCTACTGTCGGGAAAAGCTGCTCTCTGATCGCTGTCTGATCGTGGTGAAGCCTACTGTCGGGAAAATCTGCTCTCTGATCGCTGTCTGTGGTGAAGCCTACTGTCGGGATAAGTGCTGCTCTTTGATCGAAAAATAAAAACTAGAACGCGGCGCTGGACTTCACAAACTAGTAAAGTAAAGTATTAAAATTATAGTAAATTAATTAATTAGAATTTACAGTATAAATTGATTTTAACATTTGTGAATTAGGTAAATTATAATGTTGTATAAAGTTATGATGGAACAGGACGAGGCTTCGTTACAGGTACTAAGAAGCATATAGAAGAAGAAGTTTATTGCTTTAGGCTGAGATAGCATACAGAGTAAAAATATGAACCACCTCCATAGAGAACTGGGACGCGTAACTGCATGGTTAAAAGAGATTAAAAGTAGCGGTCAGTGAGGTTGAAAATTTTGTAGAAGGGTTGCGGAGAAGAACGATTGGGCAAGAGACTTATATATTTAATGTGGAGTGCAATAGAGTAGGAAGGAATAACAGGAGACAGCCAGTACTTAATGAAGACAGAAGGACGATATGATTCCATATATGCGGCTGGTTACGATGAACCAGGACCCGATGTCTATAAAGTAGGGGGTGGTGAAAGGAGAAGTAATTATGGAATGTCGGACTTGTATAAGTGTCATAGATACAAAAATGGGCGTGAGAGAAACCTTTCAAAGAAATCATGGGGTTGGCCCTCCCACAGTGCAACCGCTAGAAAAAGACGTGACGACTGGTTTGAGCAAAGACGGAGACAATATTTGAGGTCAGAGTTGAAAGACAGAGTAGAACACACAAATAAGATACCAAGTATTCCAAAGACGCTTGCAAATGTAAGGGTTAAACAGGATAAGAAGACGACAGTATTAGTGAAGAAGATGGACCGAGAGACACAGACGCAGACAAGTAATACGATAAATGATAGTACGCAGACACAAACTGATACTGTAGAGAAGACAACCCAGGTACAGTCAATTAAGAAAATAGAAAAGGGAACGCAAACCAGTAAGATTGTTGAAATTACCGAAACACCTCAGGTGAAATCAGAAAAGGGAGACACAGTTAAATCTAAGGAAGATAGACAGACAAAGACCAAAGATGTCAGAAGACAGGTTAGAAAAAGTATTAAGGATAGGACTGCACAACTAGTCTATTAGTCAATGTAGGTACGACTGGTGTATCAGGTTCCTCAGATAGAGACATTGAATTCATCCCTGACCGAAGCATGAAAGGTAGTGGTATAAATAAGAAGAATGTCAGGACTTTCTAGTTCCGACTATAGGGATGTTATTCGCCGTGTCTGCAGTAAAGTATAATAAGCCTGTTGAAGAAACTATCATTAGTGAATCTTCTGAAGACGAGATGGGAAGATATAAGAGATATAAGACTTATACTGAAAACAGCGAGCAGACGGACGCAGTAACGACACGAACAACAAATAGGAGTAAACGAATGAAAGCAATTAAACCGACTATACAGAAGATGACGCGAGAAGATTAGAGAGTATATGAGTTTAAGACCTCAATACTTTACAGCTACAGATATTGAAAACGAGTTTGATTGCTACTACTCATGAAGACAGATCACTATTATCAGAAGATACTTTGTTATAGTGAGAGTTGAAAAGTTGACTGATGAGTGACGTGACGGAATACGTTGAGAGAATCTGACTCGTTAATAGTGTAGGATGAGGTGATGAGGAGGTCGAGGAGAAGTGAGTGAGTAGTTGAGTGTCGGAGTGATTTGTCTGCTTATGCGTTGTCTTTGCGTGCGTAAACGTGTAGACAAACCTGTGTTCGTTGCAATGATTACAGAGTGAAGTGTGGACTTTGGAAAGACTGTCTGGTTAGGAGGCATGGATAAGAAGATGTCAGGTACTTGGTAATAACAGGGCAGGATATACTCCATAGTTCTGTGAAGTGAGAAATTGTGTAAGTAGCACCAAGAGGATGCACTGTCTAAGCGAGCATGGTATGAGTGTGTTGAAGGCAGAGGTTGACGGTACGCTTGTGGCGCGTTGAGTAGGTCCGATTGTGTTTCACAGGAGATGGGATGTTGAATGTCGGAGTAGTTTGATGTAGAGAATTACGTAGAACAGAGAAGGTCATGCGTGCATATTTTGTGTTTGGTTGTGATGATTAGAGAATAGACGAATTAGAATTTGAAACGTGGGATGCTTATGTTGAGTGAGGTGTGCTAGAGCAGTTGACGTAATGTAAAGCTGACACGGAGAGAGGTAGGCTGGTTATGAATGTTGATTGCTAGAGCTAATGTGTTGTTTGAGTCGGGTTAGGCTCTGAGCTTTTGAAAGGAGAGTGAATGATTGAGTAAAGTTGAAATAAGAAAGTAGTTGGATTGTGAAAGTCCTGTGGCAGATATTGAATTAACGTTTTGGATGTCGTTTCATGAAACAGATTCAGTATCGATTGGCAGAAGTATGCTGAGATGGGATTGCCTGATGCAGAGGAATGAGAGAATATAGAGAGGAAGTGATTAGTATGTATCATCGGAGTGAGGTTTGTTATGAGGGGCCGTTGATAAAGTGGATAATGATGGTTAGTGTGTAAAAGAGTTTATGTGTGTTGAACTGGTTGTTGGCCGGATGCACTTCTGGTTATTGTTTGGTTCGAAAATGGCCCGAGAAATGTGAGTAGCATATGTGCCAGCGGTGTTTAGTGAAGACATATGAATGAACCAATCAATGTGTTGGATGAGAGATGAGAAGTTGATGGAGATTGATGAGGAATTGAGGAGTCAGTGTAAGCAAGAGAAGAAGAGCTGCGTGACGTGACTAACCAACTGAGTGTGAGAATATTATGAATAGAAAATTGGGGAAGATGATATTTGAAGAATGCGAATTATTGCTGATGGGAATGAAGTAATTGGTGATTGCAGAAGATGACTGACTAGAAGAAAACTTGTGGTGTAAAGAAGGAAGAAGCATGTTGGAAAGGAATGTTGGTCACGAGATTAGATTGAGGAAAGTCATGGAGTGGTGAGATAGTGATGCGAGGGAATGAAACGTTTGTTATGACGGGTGGACAAGAGACTCGATTTACGAGAATGTCGTTGCGAGGCAGAAGTTGTGATAGTTGATGATACAAATAAGAAAAACAGATAGGCTAGATTACGCTTATCTATAATAGGTTGGAAGTGACTGTTAACTTCCAAAGAATCTGATAAAAGTGTCATTTTTGGTTAATAACTTGTGTTGGGGAATAGATATTGTTCTGCGTTATGATGAGAATATAATCTGTGGGTAACAGATATATTTTAGTGGTTAATGCAGGTTAATAATTTGTCCTAGCTTGAGTTGTGTTTTTTAGTTGTTAAGAGTAGATCATTAGTCCAAAAAAGAGACTAATGTTGGTTGATTACAATAAGTAGTTTGATTTTGGTTGAACTTGATTCCTATTTCATTATGTATATTATTTTGAAAAATGTCAGGGGATAAATGATGTTTTGTAAACCATGGGGGGGGGGGGGGGGGGGGGGGGGGGGTTGATGTATTGTTTTAATTTGTGCTGTGTCTCCATTTGCTTATGATTTATAATTTCAGTTAAATTGCCTTGGTTGGTGTTGGCATATTATTTCGATATGTTATTTTGACTTATAATTATCATGTTGTATTATTTTGCTCTGAGTTTTAGTAGTGTTCAGTTACGTGAATTAAGGGTATAGTCAGGTACAATTAGACCTAGGGTGGGGTACGCCTCCCCGCTACGTAAAGACATTACGTTCATAAAGAGAGACATATTCGCCTTGTTGGAAGTGGGTTCACTAAATTGCAGTTGATAAAGAGTCAATTTTGTAATGGCTTGGGAGATGACTATAGATAATTGAAAAATATAGGTGCTGCGCTAGTCAGCGTTAATAGAAAAACATGGATTGAATGCCATGTTTGGATTGTAGGTGAGATTGGTTGAACTTAGAAATGAGGCTGTGGTTATCAGCATAAAACATATGAAAGGAACTAGGAATGATAAGGATTTTAGATAGTTATTTAAGAAGGCTGTGATAATAATTGCACGAACTGAGAACCATGGTTAGTATGTAACATATGCGTGACTATGACTATATATATTAGGGCTGCGGTTACAGCACGATTATAATGATTGGGGAGAAATTAACGAACAGATAGTAAGTAAGCAACGTTGTAAATATTAGTAAAGACGCTGTAGTTACAGCATGATATGAGTAGAAGTAGAAATTATGTTCATAAAATATGAACATGGATTGAAAGCCATGGAGGCTAGTGAAGGCACATTATAAGGATAGAGATAACAAAGTATTTTAATTACTGCTTAAAGAATACGCAACTGAAACATATCATTTGTCATAGATTATATGGTTTCTATAAGGTTTGTTTTTGAAAAACTTTATTTTATAAAGTTTTTGAATGTGTAAGGGAGGATAAATGGTACTATTTCTTGTTATCTTATCTTGGTGCGCACCATTTCTCTATCTGTCTATCCTGTGTTGTTTTAATTGTTACGAGAGAGTGATAATTTGCATTTTCTTAACACATATATGATCATGTTATTTGCGAATTTTGATACCGGTAATTTGGACAGGCTTACATGTCTTTTGTAATAATAAGGTTTAAGCGGATCGCTTGTGACCTTGTGGAAGAGAAGAAGAAGTATTTTGAAAAGGTACACATATATGCTGGGGTATTATAATGAATAGAGGAAATAGCAGTTAGCTAAGTCCATGTTTGGTTGGGAAGAGTCGTGTTCAGAACATTAGAGGTTAATAGGAGAAATAATGGATAAGGGTTTAGTGGATTTCCATGAAGGTGGGTAAGCTGCTGGGGAATGGCTAGCTGATGGCTATACTTTCTATACATAAGAGTTATTTAAATTTGTTTTGAATATAGAGGTTATGGGTTAAGAGAGATAAATAGGTTTTCAGACTTTTCGGGGAAAAGTCTTCGCGGGGTGAATAAGGTATTATAACAGAGTAGCCTTGCTACAGGGGAATCAAAAGTGGCGTGCAATGGGAAGATTAGTATGAGCACGCTTGGGCACATCACTAAGGGGTAAGGGGTAGGTAGGGCTCGTCGTGCTATGACGAGCCACATGGAAACAAGGGAGTTTTGGGATTGTTCCACCATCAGAGAAGGATGCTTGTTAACATCTGGTCTGACACATACTGATTTTGTCAACAACGTTTGTACGATATATCACCGATTAAACTGAATTAAGAATATTCGGCCTTGGACTGACGTTTATCCCTGTTGCTTTACTTTCACGAGCCACTGTTAGATAAGAGTGAGATTGTAGATGAGGGGGGATAAGAGTGAGATTGTAGATGAGGGGGGATAAGGGTGAGATTGTAGATGAGGGGGTGATAAGAGTGAGACTGTAGATGAGGGGGGATAAGAGTGAGATTGTAGATGAAGGGGGGATAAGAGTGAGATTGTAGATGTGAGGGGGGATAAGAGTGAGATTGTAGATGAGGCGGGGGATAAGAGTGAGATTGTAGATGTGAGGGGGGATAAGAGTGAGATTGTAGATGAGGGGGACAGTAAAGTGTGATTGTAGATGAAGAGAAAAGTAAGAGTGAGATAGTACATGAGTGAGAATGCAAATGATTTTGTAGATGAGGGGGAAAGTTAAAATGAGATTGTAGATGAGGTAGACTGTAAATGAAATTGTAGATGAAGGGGATAGTAACAGTGTGATTGTAGATGGGGGTGGGGGGAGTACGAGTGAGATTGTAGTTTGGGGGTGGGGGAGAGTAAGAGTGATATTGTAGATGAGGGGGGGGGGTGTACGAGTGAGATTGTAGATGTGAAGGGGGGGGGGGGGTAAGAGTGAGATTATAGATGAGTGAAAAGGTAAATGAGATTGTAGATGAGGGGGAAAGTAAGAGTAAGATTGTAGATGAGGGAGAATGTAAAATGAGATTGTAGATGAGGGGGAACGTAAGAATGAGATTTGTAGATGAGGGGAAAATTATGATTGAGATTGTAGGTGAGATGAAAGTAAGAGTAAAACTATAGATGGAGGAGGGGGTAGTAAAATTGAGATTATAGATGTGGAGGTAAGAGTGAGAGAATGCTGGTGAGGAGAAAGTAAGAGCGAAACTATAGATGAGGGGCGGGGTGAGTAATAGTGAGATTGTTGATCAAGGGGAAAGTAAGAGTGGGAGTGTGGATAAGGGAGAAAGTAAGAGTGAGATTGTGGATAAGAGAGAAATTAAGAGTGAAACTGTGGATAAGGGAGAAAGTAAGAGTGAGGAGTGTGGATAAGGGAGAATGTAGCAGTGAGAGTGTGGATGAGGGTAGAAAGTAAGAGTGAAATTGTGGATAAGGGAGAAAGTAAGAGTGAGATTGTGGATAAGGGTAGAAAGTAAGAATGAAATTGTGGATAACAGAGAAAGTAAGAATGAAATTGTGGATAAGGGAGAAAGTAAAAGTGAAACTGTGGATAAGGGAGAAGGAAAGAGTGGAGTTGTGTATGAATGTAAGGGAAACACATGGAGACCGACAAAGGCTTATGAGAAGGAGAGAAAGTGAGAGATGGTGAATGTGAATGTAAGACAGACAGACAGACAGACAGACAGACAGACAGACAGACAGACAGACAGACAGACAGACAGACAGGCAGGCAGGCAGGCAGGCAGACAGACAGACAGACAGACAGACAGACAGACAGACAGACAGACAGACAGACAGACAGACAGACAGACAGAGCTTGCAAATGAGCAGGAAGTTAGATTACATTATATTAAAGTGACAGTGAACACGCGAGAAAGTGTATTAGACGCTAGTATTGAGAATCAGCTGAGCGAGCGAGAGTAGAAGCAGCACACTCACACTACACACACACAGACATACAGACACATACACTAACACACACACGCGCTCACTAACACACACACACACACACACACACACACACACACACACACACACACACACGCACACACAAACACGCACACACAAGCAGAGACTTCTTGATTTACCCAGACAAGATCGCTGAGATGAATTAGGGGCATCCATGCTTCGAGCGATTTTACCAAAGTGACGTTTCTGGTGTAACAATATCTTAATTCTTATTTTCTTTTATTTTTTTTTAAATGTAATGTCTGCATGGCTTGTCTGGATTAATCATATAGTGTTACACATTGCTATCTAAGAATCCCGTACTTGTGCCAATTCGTGTAGCTTAATTGCCTGTGTGGATGAGAGAGAGAGAGAGAGAGAGAGAGAGAGAGAGAGAGAGAGAGAGAGAGAAGAGAGAGAGAGAGAGAGAGAAATAGAGAGAGGAGAGAGAGAGGAGAGAAATAAAGAGAGAGTGGTGTATTTATCTTGGCGTATGGATGTACATATTGTGTTCTGTTTCCAAGATAATCTTAGAACCCGTCTATAACATTTATATTCAAAGGCATGTATGTATACACTGTTCAGCTTGTTTAGTAAGTGTCCAGGTCTCACAGGATTATGGTGCAATGGGAAACATGCGTGCTCTTAAAAATCTAATGTTTTGTTTTAGGTAATTGCTGGCAAGTAATCACCCAAGATATTCGAACGTTTCCACCATCTCCACTTATTCCTCATTAGCATATATTTCTTTCTCTATATTAGTTTTATTTGTATGCATTATCGTTGTTGTTTTTTTTTTCTATGATAAGATATAAGTTGATATTTTCACTATTCTGTTGGGTTGAGGCTATTAGTATTTGTATACCATTTTGTGATGTGGAGAGTAATACTGTATATGTAACAATATAGGGTTAGCACCATACAACAAGTATCCATCAAGGCATAGAAAATGGTATTTTACTTATTTATGTTATATATATATATATATATATATATATCTCCCCCGATGGTGTTTCCACCTTGTCGTGGTGGGGGAGCTTGAGTTTCTCAATGACCCTGAGAGCTATGCCGGCGGTAGCGTAGCTACCAGCAGGGCCTCCCAAGCCGGACAGGTCAAAGGGTAGAGAACAGACAAAGAGAAACACCCTGGTCCTCCAGGTTGGGGGTTGAAGCGTGGGGTTAACATCCCCACCTTTGTAAAAACCTTTCTTTGTTACGAAACAAATACATGAGCCTCGATATCGGACTGACTTATCTGGACAACGACCTTGGAACGTTAAAGGACTTTTGAGATTTGGAACATGGAATGTACGGACACTATATCGAGCTGGAGCGGCCGAAGAACTAACCCGGGAGCTGGTTGAATATCAAATGGATATCACAGCAATTCAAGAAATAAGGTGGCCAGGAGAGGGTACTTTAGAGCAAAATGGAATGATTATAATATATGGAGGAAACACCCAAAATAAACATGAATTAGGAACAGGATTTGTCATCAAAAAAGAGTTATGGGGGAACATTTTAAACTTTAAAGCTTTTAATGACAGGATTAGTAAATTACGAATAAAAGGTAAATGGAAAAATATAACGATGATTAATGTACATGCACCTACTGAAGAGAAAGAAGATGATATTAAAGAAGACTTTTATAATGATCTGGAAGATGTCATAGAAGAAACCCCCAAACAGGACATCCTGATTGTGCTGGGAGACTTCAATGCAAAAATAGGTAGAGAGCAAACTAATAAAAAAGTGGCCGGTATGGAAAGCCTACATACAACTTCAAATGATAATGGATGGAGAGTCATCAACCTGGCAGAAGCCAAAGGACTGCAGATTAGCAGTACCAGACTACAAAGAAAGGATATACACAAACAAACTTGGAAATCATGTGACAAGAGAACCTATAATCAAATAGATCACATTTTAATTAACAACAGAAATGCATCAAACATACAGCAAGTCAGAAGTTATAGAGGAGCTGAGTGCCACAGTGACCATTTCCTCGTTGGAGCAAAATTTAAAATAAAACTTAAGAGAGCTTTCTATACTAAATTACAAAGATTACACCCAACATATAACAGAGAAAAACTACAAGACATTACAGTCAAAGAGAAATTTACAGATGAAATAAAATGTAAACTTGAAACTTTTCAAAACCCTTTGGAGGAAAGCGTTGACCAAACTTGGTTGAACATCAAGAATACACTTCAATCTACCGCAGAAGAATGTCTCGGTGTGTCAACCACGCATAGAAAGAACAGATGGTTCAATCAAAAATGTGAAGAAGCAGTCACTAAGAAGAAGAATGCCAGACATGTATGGTTAAATGACATCAATAACATCCAAAAGGAAGAGCATTATAGAAATGAATGTAAAGAGGCTACAAAAATAGTCAGACAGCAGAAGCGAGAATATATGAGTAATATAATCAAAGATATGGAAACTAATCACCAGAAAAATGAATCCAGAAAGTTTTTTAAAGTACTGAAGTCAATGAAACGAGGGCACCAACAAAACACATATGGTTTAAAAGACAAAAATGGGAATATGATAAATACCAATGAAGAAATGTGCAACACATGGAAAGAATATTTTATTGAATTACTAAATTGTGAAGCTCCAAGTAACATTTTCCCACAGGAAGAGGTTCTAACATGCGAACCACAAATTGAAGAACCTACATTTGAAGAAATCCTATATGTAATCACACGACTTAAAAACAATAAGGCAACTGGGACTGATGGAATTGCTGCTGAATTTATAAAGGCAGGTGGCCATGCATTACATCTAAAGCTATACGAACTAATAATAAAAATCTGGAGGACAGAAGAATTACCCCATGACTGGAAAGAGTCATTATTGATACCTATCTTTAAGAAAGGAGACAAGTTCCAATGTGGAAATTATAGAGGAATATCACTACTGTCCACAAGCTATAAGATACTATCCGCAGTATTACTAAATAGACTAAAACCATATTCAGAAGACATATTAGGTGACTACCAGGCGGGTTTTAGACAAAACAGATCAACAATAGATCAGATATTTATCTTACGACAAATAGCCGAGAAACATTGGGAATATAAAAGAGATCTCCATAACATTTTTGTGGATTTTAAAAAGGCTTATGATAGTGTCCATAGGAATAGTCTATGGAATGTTATGCAGGAATTTGGAATACCAAGGAAGTTAATTAACATGACCAAACTATGCATGGAAGATACTTATAATATAGTAACATATAAAGGCAGGAAATCAGACCCCTTCCAAATAACATCTGGCTTGAAACAGGGTGATGCACTATCGCCGCTACTCTTCAATCTGGCTCTAGAGAAAGTTGTAAGGAAGGTAAAGGAGGAATGTGATATTGGAGGAACATCCAAGCTGCTTGGTTATGCAGATGATATAGATATTATAGGGCAAAGTGAACAAAAGACATTAGAAATATTGACTCACTTAAAGGAAAAAGCCCAACAGATGGGGCTGGTTATCAACCAAGATAAGACAGAATATATGGTAATTTCAAGAGACGGAATGGCTAAAAACTCTGGCCACATACAAATAGATAATATGACCATTAAAAGAACGGAAACATACAAATACCTGGGTACAATCTTCAACTGCTCCAACATCATAAGGGAAGAAATACAAACTAGAATCAACTCTGGAAATAAGATATACTATGCACTACAACATCTACTAAAATCAAAGGCGCTATCTCGTAACACCAAAATCACAATATACAAAACACTGATCAGACCAGTTGTGCTGTATGGCTCTGAAACCTGGAGTACAACGAAAGGAGACGAAGCCTTGTTACAAACCTTTGAGAACAAAATTTTAAGACGCATCTTTGGACCCATTAGGGATACACAAAGTGGAGAGTGGAAAAGAAGAAGTAACAAAGACATTTATGATTTGTTTAAGTCCCCGCTAATCACTGGTATCATGAAGGCTAATAGACTACAATGGCTGGGGCATATAGAAAGAATGGAAGATAATAGGGAAACAAAACTCGCTTACACTCAGGAAATAAATGACCGTAGACCCCGAGGTAGACCAAGAAGGCGGTGGAGAGATAATATACATACAGACCTACAAGCACTTGGAATCAACGACTGGCAAGAGAAGGTCCACCAGAGAGACGAATGGAGACAGATTGTATTTGCAGCAAAGAACCTCAATGGCTCGGAATGCTGAAGAAGAAGAAGATATATATATATATATATATTAATATATATATATATATATATATATAGTATATATATATATATATATATATATATATATATATATATATATATGGGATAGAAGGCACTGCTAGAAAACATGATAGCTATATACCACTCGAGCCAAAGTGCAGTAAGAACCAAGAAGGTATATCAGATATGTTCACAGTCAATACAGGAGTGAGACAGGGATGTGTGCTCTCTCCCCTGCTATTCAATATCTACATGGACAGAATTTCCAAAGAAGCAACTCTCGACAGACCAGATTCAGAAAATTTAGAACTCTTTACTCCAGATGAAACAACTGACCCACAGGGAATAAATGAACTTCTATTTGCAGATGATCAGTGCCTGTTTTACAGCGATGAGGGCAGACTACAAAATCATATTACTAATCTGAGTTCAACCTGCAGCAGATACAATATGAGTATAAACACAGCCAAAACCGAAGTAATGAAAGTTAGCAGATCGCCAGGCCCACTAAGTATACAGATAAATAACACACCTCTGAAACAAGTTAAAGAATTCAAATACCTTGGAAGTATGATCACAGAAGATGGCAGATTGGACAGAGAAATTGAAATCAGATGTCAAAAAGCTAGTGCACTTACATATCAACTATCACCCTTACTGAAACATCCAAACATACCCATGTCCGCAAAACGACAGATAATAAACAGCATATTCACACCAACCCTATGCTACCAATCTCAAACCTGGACTTTATCCAAATTACACCTTCGCAAAATCAACACCTGCGAAATGAGATGCCTGAGAAGAGCTGCCAACTTAACAATGCGAGACCGAGTAAGAAATGCTACTATCAGACAGACTGTGGGATCAACACCTTGTGCCACATTTATTGAAATTACAGAAGATCAAGTGGTTTGGCCATGTCGTTAGAATGCAACATCAGCAACTACCATCACTGGTCTTACATCGAAGATCATCTGCGACGAGACCACGAGGACGTCCACCGGGCGCTGGAACGCAAATTATTCCTCCCCACGACGCTTGACAGCAGAAGTGGAAGATGATGATGATGATGTTATATATATATATATATATATATATATATATATATATATATATATATATATATATATATATATATATATATATATATACACTCCGAGGAAAGTCATACGGGCACATAATCAGATTGCTATTAGCACCATTAGTATTGGGACTCGTCGCTGGATGTTACAGATGAGGACTGAGCAAGTATGGAAATGTCCCGAGGGCAGTGATGTCTGTTCTTGACTCAACTCAACGTATATATTATATGTACACATTAACAGTAGACTGCAAATAGCAATCGTATATGTACAGAAGATTGCATATCACTGAGTTGTACCGGTATTGTATACATTCCTTGTAATACAGGGTATGTGTGAAGTCCCACTACGCTTTGAATGTAGAACAAATTCCAAAAGGATGAAGTAGATGATGTCATCAAAAAATGTTCTCAACAGTCCATCGTGAAGCAATATGCAGCGAATGGTTGTCGTCTACTGGAGTAATTCTTTGCACTCCAAACAGAATGGTGTTAACAACGGAAGAAGGAATTTGTTTTTCAAATTTGGTCTTCATACAAAGTGCAGTGAGACTTTACACATACTCTGTTTTGTTTTGGATATGATATTAAAGAGTGAGTAACAAGTATTCATTGCCATAATTCATCTGTAGTGAAAATATCATGTCATAAATGTGTATATCACGTCAACAAATATAACAGAGTAAGTAGGTCATGAACCCACGGCAGTTCTAGAACATCGGTAGTCAATTTACTTGACCCTAGAAACACATTGCTCGTGCTCGGCAGTTCTAGAACATCGGTAGTGAATTTACTTGACCCTAGAAACACATTGCTCATGCACCATGAAGGGGAATAGAGGAAAGATGCTAGTCACACGCTCTAGAACTCCACTTTCCTCTTTCCTCGACGCCTAACGGCAAAAATGGGATGACGAAAAGCCAAAAAAGGAACATTTCCATATTAATAATAGCTGTATCAATTGCTCATTTGTCATATCTCCATGAAAATTGACTTGTATTATTTAACTTAATAATTATTTTATTTCAGTTCTTAAACCTGGAGAATAAAGCCAGTTTAACTATTGTGAAAGGACAACTTTGGCCACAGTAGCACATTTTCACATTTGGCTACATATTTAAATAAATATATAACGTCTATTAATATATTTTACGTAAAAATATGAGCAGACTTTATGGCCTTTACAAGTTACAACTTACTGAATCCGGAAATTACACTCCAGAGCTACTCATCACAGACAATGAATTGTGTATTGTGGGGGGAAATCCCATACGCCAGTATATATCGTACATCACATCCCATACGCCAGTATATATCTTGCAACTAATCCCTTACGCCAGGATGCATCTTACAACTAATCTTTGATCCACTATTTACGGCTGGTTTCGTATTTTTTACTGCTTCTTAACTCACTAATTAATTATTTATGCGTCTAGACATACATTGCACATAGCCACACATTTTTGTAGTGGAGGAGCGTGGTTGTGAGAATGTTCGCAATTTTCTGTGTATTTATCTAGATCGTGCCGGCTGTTCAGTGAAACAGAACTTATGAGGATTCTTTCTTTTCTTCTTTCTTATTTCTTCCTTTATCCCCATTGAGATATAGGCCCTCATTGCTGTTGGTTGACTTTGTTATACTTTTTAAGCTTTTAGACTTGTACATGGTATTATGGATATTGCAGCTAAACATTTTCTGCAGAATCAAGACATCAACCCCCGCGCCAGACCCTCATTCGTCGCCTCTTACGATACGTGTGTGTCATCTGACCCTTTGGTCGACGCTGGAACTGCGGACTTCGTGCTTCATGCGACGCTTTCAGCAGATCGCCCAGTGGAAAGAGACCGGGCCGTGTGGGATAAAACACGGTGCAATGAAGTCAATGCTCTTGACTTTTAAACCGTTTTTCCGCATTCTCTCTCTCTCTCTCTCTCTCTCTCATCTCTCTCTCTCTCTCTCTCTCTCTCTCTCTCTCTCTCTCTATCTATCTATCTATCTATCTATATATATATATATATATATATATATATATATATATATATATATATATATATATATGCCTCCGAGAAACAGAATGACTTTAAGCGGCGCGTGCGTGTTTTTACATGAAGCAATAATCCGAAGTGGTGAAACAAATCAAACAAAGAACATTACACATCAGATAGATCCATCTCTGAGAGGTCAAACAGATCTAAGCAATAACGAGATATAAAAATACAGGTAACGATCGGAACTCATAGAAAATAACAGGAAGATATAAAAAAAAAAAAACAACAACAACAAGACAAATATTTAGAAGTTACCAGGAGGATGACAAACCTGGAAATGTACATACCTGTCTGAGGATATCTATCCACTCGCTGTAACCTCCTCATCTGCAATCTCACTCTTAGTTTCTTCCTTATCTGCAATCTCACTCTTCCTGTCTTTCTTATCTACAATCTCATTTTTAATTTCTCCATCATTTATAATCTCTCTCTTACTGTCTTCCTCATCTACGACCCCACACTTACTTTCTCCCTTATCTACAATTGTACTCTTGCTTTCTCAATCATCTTCAATCTCACGTTTGCCTTCTTCCTCATCTGAAACCTCACTCTTACTTTCTCCCTCGTCTACAGTTTCATTATTACATTCTCCATCATCTACAATCTCACTCTTGCATTCTCCCTCATCTACAATCCAACTCTTACTTTCTCCCTCGTTTACAATCTTATTCTAACTGTCTCTCTAATCTACAATCTCATTCTTGCTTTCTCCCTCATCAACAATCTCATTCTTCCCATCTCTCTTGTCTGCATCTCATTCTCCTTCGCCTATAATCTCACTCTTATAGTGTGTGTTTTTTTTTGTTTTTTTTGCCTCAATATAAAATTCAATATCTCAGTAACCAAGTGAGGGAAAATGATGAGATTTAGCATATAAACCTTATCATTATGTCCACCCAACAAAAACATTTTTGTTCTGGAGATTGTACAGCAGATTTCAATGTTTGTTTATATGCGGTATATAATTTATGGCTCCCGCATTCAAGACATCATTTTAAGAGTATTACAGCTTCAGCAAGACACACCCCCGCTCTTTTCGAAATTGTCTGGCGGGTTTCTTTTTGGCACAAACAGCGCGAAGTTAAATGGGTTTGTTCAGAGGTGTCTCAAATGGGGGTTCTTTCATGAAACGTGATTATATAAATAAACTAGCTGACTCGAACGAAAATCTGTATCTATCTATCTATCTATCTATCTATCTATCTATCTATCTATCTATCTATCTATCTATCTATCTATCTAATCTATCTATCTATCTATCTATCTATCCATCCATCCATCCATCCATCCATCCACCCACCCACCCACCTATCTATCTATCTATCTATCTATCTATCTATCTATCTGCCGGCCGCCCGACCGACCGACCGACCCACCCACCCACCGACTGACCCACCGACCCACCGACCCACCCACCGACCGACCGACCGACCCACCCAGCAAGCCAGCCAGCCAGCCAGCCAGCCACCCACCCACCCACCTACCTTTCTGCCTACCTACCTACCTAACTACCTTTCTGTCTGTCTGTCTGTCTGTCTGTCCGCGCTATTAAATATTGATAAAAGTTACCGGAAAAATGTGAGGACCATGTGTTGAAAGAGGAAGAGGACTATTGAAGAAAGGATGGATTGAATTTTATGCAACCGAGAGCAATCATCAACCTACTGGAATCGTCCGACACAGATTAAGGTCTGAGCAGATCGCAGATCTTAATCTACGTACACACTTACTGGGATATTTTGCTCCAACTATTCAGACGAATTGCAGGCCCTAAACATTACAGCATCAGCATCAGCTGAAGAAACAAGAAGGAAATGAAAAATAAGGTAAGAAATATATTCCTTCTACTTTCCTGTTAATTTACAAATTATTTACCCCGTGCCTCTGTAAATTCTCTGCTTTTACTAATATTAAACATTGCACTCCTCTCGGGATTCTCCGTGGTGAAGTGGTCAAGCCGTCTGACTCGGGCTCCGAAGGTTGTATGTTCGATTCCAGGCCGCGTCCTTCATTTCACGAGGGCATATTTTCGGAGACTCCCGAGGGTCGTCGCTGGAGCTATGGAGTTCGTGCTTTGTTGCGGGGGGTTAGTGTGCTCTGGTGTGTGTGTTTGTAATTGGAGGTGTGCTCGTGTGTGTTTGTGTGTGTGTGAGTGGAGGTGTGCTCGTATGTGTATGTTTGTGAGTGGGTATGCTCGTGTGGTACATGTTTTGTTTGTGTGTACGTGTGCTCATGCGTATGTTTGTGTGTGGGGTGTGCTCGTATGTGTGTATGTGTGTGTCTGGGCGGTGCCTGTGTGTGTGTGCGCTCTGTGTGTGGGGGTGTGCTGGAATGTGCGTGAAGGGCGTGCTCGAGTTTCAGTAAGTGCGGGGGGGGGGGGGGTGATGTGTATGTTAGGGGTGGGCCCAAAAAAGGCCCACACAACAGATACCCATACATTGGAACATCTACGCTGAAAGACAATAATAGCCGGAGCACATCTTCACTCCAGATACTTATAATCCACTTCCAGATTGTCATCCGCGCTGCTCACATTTATCTTAACAATAGAGTGCCTTTAATTGATGGTGCCCACATGCATGCAGTCTCTGCCATACATCACCTCACAGATAAAAGCAGCAGGTCTGGCAGACTAACCTCTCGCTTCATTATCGGCAACCGATAATAAAACACGAAAGATGCTTAGATAATAAAATTACATTACAATGAAGGACAACGTGTCCAGGTTAACCCTGTCTGTCCTCCGCTGTTGTTACACTTCCCCCAGCGAGCAGTCCAGTGTAGGACGTTACCCCGATTACAGTCTTTAGAAATGGCTCTCTGTCATAAGATAGATATCCTGCTTTGTTGCTGTCATGTGTAAATTATCTATCACGTCTGGAATCCGACTACCCTGTGGTCTTCCTCACTACCTACCCAGTACACTTCCATCCATAATTATCTTATCTAGACTTTTCATGTCTGTTGGGATGCCCAAAATGCTTCATTTATCTCATTTCTCTTTGTCTTCTTCAATATTGAGATCTGTCTGCTGTCTTTTCCGTGGAATGAATTTATAACCCTCGTCTGTAATTTCTTTATTTAAAGTCCGGCGAGCTTTTCAACTGATTTGTTAAATGGCCAAGTTTCGCACCCCTATGTTGTCACGAGAAATATTCATGCTCTTATTTTTCTGATTTACTTGTTCTGTTTATAGGAATCCATAAGGATTTTATGTGGTGAAATCTTTGGATATCAGCTCTTGTTCTTAATTTAATTTCCATCATCAAATTTCCATCGTCTGCCAGCAGAGAAGCAGGCCATTCTTACTTGAAACCGTAAGGTTCCTGCCATTGTGATGTGAAGTGTTAGTCCTTCACACATAATCATATTGTCAACAATCCAACACCAACTGTAATGCTGTGTTCAGAGACGGTGGAAAGAACGCAGGCAATGAATTACCTGGGGATACGGTTTGATCGAAGCTTGCTTATAATGTGCAATAGACCAGGTGATAACAAAGGCCAAGCGGGGTGGCAGCGATGCGGGTGATGGCGGCAGCAAACTGTGAGCAGCGCCATCTATATCTTCTGTACGAGGGGCTGGTCATGTCTGTTTTGGAGTATGCAATGGCAATCCTGACTCTCAGCCATAAGCAGATAGAAAGGATGGAAAGGATACAGAATGAAGCTATGCGCATTATTCTTGGATGTACAAGAGATACAGCATGCAGGGCGATGCGCTACCTTCTTGATTTTCCAACCATTGAAGAGAGAATGCAGTTTGCAGGGCACGCGCCTACCTCAGAATTAACGCAAACACACAGCATCCACTGCATAGTGAAATTAGGAAGGTGAAGGCAGCAGGTTAAAAAGAGGACGGTCGTGGATGGGTCAAGCCGAAGACATTCTTCAACAGGTGTGTTCACTTGAGGACTTAGAACCTGGCGAGGAGTGGGTGCAAGTGCCAACAGACTTCTGCACATCCTTTTCAGTTTGCATCCAACTAGATAGAAAATGCAGACAAGAAAATCCGGCTGCTGTGGAGGCTGAAGTACAAGCGTTGATTTTCGAGAATTCGCTAGACAGTGATGCGGTCATCTACACAGATGGGTCGGTCGTCCGACATGTGAGAAGCTCATGGGCCTTTACAGCTCGGGCCGGAGGGAGAATTGTGAAGGAGGACTCTGGTGCTTTCACTGAAACCACAAGTAGCCTGACCATGGAAGTCATGGCAGTAAGTAAAGCAATAACATGGCTCGAGACACAGACATTCACTAGGGCTTGTTTCCTTAGCGACTCAATGAACATGATCAAGAGGATAGAGAAGGGGTCGATCCGAAAGAGAATGGTTGCTGCCTCTGGAGCGGTCTCGGCTGGCAAAGATTAGTTTCATCTTCGTGCCAGGGCATGCGGGAGTACAAGGAAATGAGCGGGCTGACAAGCTCGCAGGTGAGGCTACTGTGGAGGGCGGACGCGCCATGGGACCAGGCTGACATTCTGAATGCTCTACGAGAAGTGAGACTTTTGCAAGAACCAAGTGATGACTGTGAATCTACAACAATGGCCAGACTGCGAGAGCAGCAAATTAAAAGAGGGGTGGCCAAACAAGAACACTACGCAGGAAGCCAAAGAAGATTGATAAACCAACACAGAACTGGCGTCGTTAGCCGCTACACGCTGCGGGATTTGCTGAGGAGGGGATCCGAGCACTTATGGACTGAATGGTCCGATGTGCAACGAGGATGATCTGTCGACTAACTAACTAACTAACTAACAAGAGTATGAGATGAGGTGGTTAACTCCTTGCCGAACCGCCTGTCCTTCGCAGACAGTTCCTGGAACATAGTGAGAATCGCCTTGTACCTATTTTATGAAGCTGGGTCGACCCAGAAGACGCACTCGCCGGGAACAAAATAATACTGCTTCTGCTGACGACTAAACCGGGACTAATGCCTTGGTAGGCAGACGAATTAACCCCAACGCCAAACAGCTGAAATGTAGTTACTTAAATTATCTAAATGTATGAAGGCCTAACTATGTTAGGGAAGAAGTATTTTCTTTCAGCTCACTATGAACTCAAGCGTGGTTCATAGAAGTGTATTTGACAGAAGCTAGTTGAAGTTACATATACAGGGTCTTTATAAAGTCTCACTACACTTTGTATGTAGAACAAATTTGAAAAATGATGTACATTCATGACATCAAAACATATGCTCCACATTCCATCGTGAAGCAATATTCAACGAATGCATGTGGTCTTCTGTGGCAACTCTTTGCACTCCTACCATAATGGTGTTATCAAAGGAAGAAATTTTTTTTTTTTCAAATTCGTTCTCCATACAAAGTGTAGTGAGACTTTACAAACACCCTATATATGACATATGAAATCAAGAATCAACATTATTGGACTCGGGGTATTCCCACAAGTGCTCCGTCTACTTCTTCAGTAGCCAACGAAGAATTCAATTGCTTGATGGCATCCAGTTGCAGCCAAGCTGTTGTGAATGGATAAAATAGATTCAAATGTATGAAGACCGAAGGCTGTAAAGTAATAAGTACATATGATTGAAGTTAATTGTGGTAAATTAGATATAACAGATTAGAGTCTCTAAATGTAATATGGAGAATGATGTAAGGAAGACGTAGCTATGTCAGAAGTTCATCATCATCAAGTGTCGCGCCGGACTGGCGTAGGCGTTCATGACTCTCCACAGATCTCGGTCTTTGGTTTTCTGGATCAACTCTGCCGTTGATATTCCTCCATGCTACCGTCGCAATCCATCCAGCATCATTTCTCGTGGTCTGCCTCTGCCTCTCTTCCCCTCGATCTTTCCAGTTGTCACGATGTTCTCCAGCGCCTCTCTTCTCATCACATGACCAAAAAAAGCTGTTTGTCTCTTTCTTATTGTTGTATATAATGTTCTAGTTTCGTTAGCCTCTTTAAGGCATTCGTTGTTAGTTACTTTGGCAGTCCAAGGAATTCGCAACATTCGTCTAAGGAACCATATCTCTGTTGCTTCCAATCTCTTCCTAATTTGTTCATTTATATTCCAAGATTCACAGCCATACAGCAAAATAGGTTCTATACAGCTATTCAGCACTCTCTTTCTTACATTCAATGATAGTAACTTATTGCATAAGATATTCTTCATTTTCTGAAATGCAGCCTTTGCTTGCCCTATTCTGCTCTTGATCTCTGTTGTGCATCTTCCATCTGATGTTATAAATGTCCCTAGATATTTAAACTATTCACCTTGGTCAGAAGTTAGCTGTAGTAAATTGGATATCATAAATGAAAGTCTATAAATGTATGATAGCCGAGGACTGTACAGTAAATAAATGTATATGAAAGAAGTTAGCTGTAGTAAATTGAATAGAGTAGATTAGTCTCTAAATGTATGAATACCAACGACTGTAAAGAGGTATATATGACAGAGGTGAACTGCAGTAAACTGCTTAGAGAAGATGAAAGTCTCTAAATGTATGAAGACCGAAGACTGCAAAGAAGTATATGTGACAGAGGTGAACTACAGTAAACTAGATAGAATAGATGAAAGTCTCTAAATGTATGAAGACCGAAGCCTGCAAAAAGTATATGTGACAGAGGTGAACTACAGTAAACTAGATAGAATAGATGAAAGTCTCTAAATGTATGAAGACCGAAGCCTGCAAAAAGTATATGTGACAGAGGTGAACTACAGTAAACTAGATAGAATAGATGAAAATATATAAATGCATGAAGACCGAAGACTGTAAAGAAGTATATGTGACAGAGGTGAACTACAGTAAACTAGATAGAATAGATGAAAGTCTCTAAATGTATGAAGACCGAAGCCTGCAAAAGAGTTATGTACAGAGGTGAATACAGTAAATTAGATAGAATAGATGAAAGTCTCTAAATGTATGAAGACCGAAGCCTGCAAAAAGTATATGTGACAGAGGTGAACTACAGTAAACTAGATAGAATAGATGAAAATATATAAATGCATGAAGACCGAAGACTGTAAGAAGTATATGTGACAGAGGTGAACTACAGTAAACTAGATAGAATAGATGAAAGTCTATAAATAAAAACTGAGGTCAGCATGGCCAAATTGATAACAGCTCTCGTTCTTAAACATCCGGTGTGCCGATGCCGAGGTAGCGGGTTCAACCCCTACACCGGTCAGTTGGACAAAACATCCTTGGGAATGTAAATTATAAATACCTCTGAAGTCGGAGTGGGTTCGCCTGATTGCGAGGGACACTGGTAATAGGGAAAGCTAATCCACACGCAAAAATCAGTCTAATTGACTAGACCTAGTAGCGTAGTAGCAAGTGTAGGGACTACGCTTAAGTTCAAAGCCATCGAGGGTAACCAATTAAAACAAAATTATATAAATGTATTTAGGGTCAAAGGCTGTAAAGTAAGAAATATATTTGAGGTAAACTGCACATAATTTATAAAAGAAAATACTTGCATTTTAAAGAAGGAGTATCATTAATATTTAGGGTTAAGTGGGTGCTTGTGCCTGGTTAGCACGGAAAGACTTAAATTTCCAGGTAAATATAATCAAACACCTATCAAAAGACAAAAATAATGAAACATCGTGACGGATTGGAATGTCACACAGAATGAAACAACAGATTAAGTATATTAATCAAGGCAATAAAGAAATAATTTGAAGAATGGTAAATCACCTGGATGTGATGAGATACCAGCTGAACTAATTAAAGCGGGAGGAGAAGAATGCATACAAATCTATCACGCATTATGTAAAAAGATATGGAAATATGGTTTATGGCCAAAAGATTGGAAGAGAACTATCTTCATTCCAATACCAAAAGAGGGCAACCTGAAATTATGCACCAACTATAGAACTGTTGCCCTGATCAGTCGTGGAAGTAAAATTCTACTAAAAATCATAATGGGAAGACTTCGTAAGAAAATGGAAGAAGAAATTAACAGTGGTTCAAGCTGGATTTAGACAAGGAAGAGGAACAAGAGATCACATTCTAAACATGTGTTTAATAATAGACAAGTGCAGAGAACCTATGTAAACTATTCTCATGTTTTGTGGATTATTCAAAGGCATTTGACTGCGTACAACATCAGAAACTTTGGGAAATCATGAGGAATATGGGCTTTCCATCACATGTAATACAACTCATAAGAATGCTCTATCTCGACCAACAAGCAGCGGTTAGAATAGATGGCGAGACATCCGATTGGTTTGACATCAAGCAAGGAGTCCGTTAGGGATGTGTGCTGTCCCCCTATTTGTTTAATCTGTACGCCTAAAATATAATGAGAAATGTAAGAGATGATATAAACAGGGAGCTATATGATGCCCTAAATATCGGTGGTCATGACATACCAGAGATTCGGTATGCTGATGATACAGTATTGCTATCCACAACACAGAATGGTATAGAAAACCTAATAGCCTCAACCCAATTGAATAGTGAAAATCACAACTTATATCTTAACATAGCAAAAACAAAGATAATGCATACAGATAAAACTACTATGGAGAAAGAAATATATGTTAATGAGGAAAAATTGGAGGTGGTGGAAAATTTTGAATATCTTGGGTCATTGATTACCAACAACGGTGACACAATGAAAGAAATTAAACGACGACTATCAATTGCTCTTCAAAGACTAAAACAACTGAATAAATTATGGAGTGGGACAGACAGAACTACAAAAATTAGATTTTTAAGAGCATGCATCTTTCCCATTGCAACATACGCCTGTGAGACCTGGACACTTACTAAACAAGCTGAACAGCGCATAAATGCCTTTGAATATAAATGTTATAGACGAGTTCTAAGAATATCTTGGGTAAAGAAAAGAACAAATGCATCCATACTTCAAGAGCTGAATATTGAAGAAGGTTGACTATTAAAGACGATAAAACAAAGAAAATTGAAATATTTTGGTCACTTGAAACGTCACGAAAGTTTGGAGAGAACAATAATGGAGGGGTATATGCCTGGGAAGAGAGGAAGAGGAAGGCCAAAGAGAAGATGGGTGCAGGATGTGGCGGATGATCTCCAGATGGGTGTATCGGACGCGGGACATCTTGCTTATGATCGAGAGGTTTTCCGGAAGGTTGTTATGGGAGCGAGGTTCTGCAAAGGACATGCTACTGAATGAATGAATGAATAAAGAAATACATTAAAAAATACAACTTAGGTTAAATTTTTAATTTTGAACGTCTGTATGTGTGTTTGTGTGGGTGTGTGTGTGTGTATGTGTGTGTGTGTGTTGTGTGCGCGCGCGCGCGCTCGGTGGCATTTGTGTTTACCGTTGTGTGAACATACGTTTTATTGTAACCTACTCTGTCACACACAATGTATGTAAATATCGTAAAGGAGCGTTTTTCCCAGCATTGGAGCGTTTTATGAATATAGCCTCATATTTGTATACATCAATCGGCACTCGATGGTTGATATGGTCAGTGTGACGACGAGACATTTCCAGAATATTCGCTGGTGCCCATTTTACGCCGGGTTTACGCTGTGAACCCAGGTCAATTTAAAATACAATTCCGAGCCTTGAGTGGGCTTCGAACATTAGAATACCAGGCGGACAGACATGCCTGCTAGTCACTGCACTACCGCGGCTGCCACATTCCACATTCGTCGACAATATTCCTTTTTCTAGCCTTACTACATCCGTCGACAATATTCCTTTTTCTAGTGTTACCACATTCTTCGACAATATTCCTTTTTCTAGCGTTACCACATTCGTCGACAATATTCCTTTTTGTAGTGTTACCACATTCGTTGACAATATTCCTTTTTCTAGTGATACCACATTCGTCGACAATAATTTTCTTTTCTAGCGTTACCACATTCGTCGACAATATTCCTTTTTCTAGCGTTATCACATTCGTCAACAATATTCCTTTTTCTAGTTTTACCACATTCGTCGACAATATTCCTCTTTCTAGTGTTACCACATTCATCGAAAATATTTCTTTTTCAAGTGTTACTATTTTCGTGGACAATATTCATTGTTCTAGCCTTGCCACATTCGTCGACAATATTCATTTTTCAAAGGAACAAACGATTCAAACTATGTTCAATGTTTTGACTTGCAGCGTAATGATGTGCCTGTTTTTGTTGGGAGTGGGGGATGTACTCGCGCATGCTGTGAGGATGGGTAAGGGTGGGGGTTTACTCGTGTATTGTAGGTGGGGGAGGGGTACTCGTGGAGTGGTCTGCTCATGTATGTGAGTGTCATTGTGTTTGTATATGTGTGTGTGTGTGTGTGTGTGTGGGCGGATGAGTGGGAGGGGAGGGTGTACTCGTGTGCGTGGGTGGGAGGTCAATGCTGGCTCAACTTAGTTCGTGCTGCGTGCTAGGCTTTCGTCAGGCCGCCCTGCGGAAAGAGACCGGGCCATATGGGGTAATAACCAGTGCAATGAAGTTGAACCTCTTGGCTGTTAACCTTTCCCCTTCCACATCCATTGTTGTTATCAAAATACACATTCAATGCTGTAACATGTTCTATAATATATACTGAATTACTTAACACACCACAAGCGCTCTCTTATGACTGGTTATTGTTTTTTACGTATTGTTTACAACCCATAGACTCCGGAATAGTTAATCAGACGCGAACGAACTCTGAGCCCGGCCGATACCGACCCAGACACAGTAGTTAGGGCATATCGGCAGATATTGATTTCCTTACGCAGCCCACGCGAATCACACCCTAAGGACACATTCACATGAGATCCTATCCCACAATATTTCTTACAAAACAGAACCAAATGGCTGTTGTAAACTTCCCCAGCGTCCTCGACTCTGTGATGCGTTCACACGAATGGGTCTCCTGTTGGATGTAAATAGATAGTCGGGGACGTGGGACTAGGCAAGTAACAATTCAAATACAACTTTAAAGACAAGATGTTGATCGGATTTTCGTGTTGTGAATTCTTGGCGATAAGGACGGGACTTATCTGAGTAATGATAATGTTATACTTGTTTGTGGTCAATTAAATCTTCAGACATATTTATCTGATAAAGACTGCATAAATATAGAGCAGTATGTTTCTTGTATTTATTCCCGATAGAGAAAATTCTGACAATGTCTCACTGCCAAGTATCCCGTGGTGGTGGTCGGGGTGGTGGGGGGGTGGGGGGGGGGGGGAATTCGTTCGAATGTGTCTAGGCGATCCTTTCATCCCATTTGTAGCCTCCTTTGATGCTTAGACATCTGTACATGGATGTCTGTAATTAATTTTTCATTTGAGAAAAAAAAAAAACGACTAACAATTACACTGCATAACTGGGATCTCTGTATAGAATTGGCTAAGCCACTTGACTCGGGCGCCGAAAGATGGGAGTACTATTCTGGGCTTCGTTACTGGGATCCCGGGTGCAAATTTCGCGGAGACTCCAGGTTGTCGTCGCTGGAGCTAAGAGTTTGTGCTTTGTACGACGGCAGGCTGCCTTCCAGCAGAAAGGGACATAAATATAGAATAAAATCCAATAATATTTTTTAAAACAAGGCATGCTTCTTGCTAAATGTTCTTTCGTGTCTTTGTCATACAAATAACATGTCTGCTTCTTATTGTCGCTCTAATCTTGTTGTCTTACTCCTTCCTTTCACTTCCTCCGTCTTAGCTTCCCCATTCAGTAAGTTGCGCTGTTTATATGTACTAATATATTTTTCTACTTTAGATGTTCCTTCTGTCATCTTGAACTCCGACCAACTTGAAATCCTGCTGTCACTAGCAGTACACAGTTCACCCGTCGTACTGTGATTTGCCCTCTTGACATAGTGCCCTAGATTCACGGAAACTGGCCAGTCTCACAGCTTGACTCCATGCGACATGGCCCAGCAACTTCAGTCTGCTCAGTATCACAATGTTCATAATTGACGACCGTCTGAATAACTGCAGCAATGCATTATTTATGCTCCATGAAGTTATCGGTGACTAGGCCGAATATCTTTCATTTTGTTTTCACGTTGTCTGCGGGTCAAGGATTTTATGTGTTGTATTTTAGATCTCCATACAGTGCATACTGTCTTAGTTTTTCTAGTTTTATATGTATTTCATAAACATGCGTGTGAGTGTGTAAGTACTGTGTAAGTGTGGATGTGCGTGGTGTTTGTGTGTATGAAATAGGCACGATCAGATCGATCAATGCAGACACAGGCGAAAATGAAGAGAGTAAAACTATACTGACAACTTTGGAATGTAATAATCAGGAAGCAGACAGCCTCGCGTTGGTTTTCATACAAAGATATAAGTGCCGGTCGTTCAGAAAGCAATGGCAAACTACTGAACGTAAACTTGCCAAGAAACAACAAACAGCCAAAAATATTATGGAGTTGGCTGCGAACGTCCTGTAAATGATATGCAACTAACTTTTCAAGACCAGCCTAAGGGGTAAAATACTTGATGATGGTGGTGGTGGTGGTGGTGGTGGTGGTGGTGGTGGTGATGGTGGTGGTGGTGGTGATGTGGTACTGTGTGTGGTTGTGGTGATAGATTTGTTCGAATGTGTCCAGTTCTCACTACACTGGTGATCTCCAAACAGTGCAGTCGGAGTTTTTTAGTTTTATATTTTTTATCATCTTCTTTATCAACACCTTTATCATTATCATCAACATCACAATTATGATCAGGTTAGTCAGAGCACAGACTGATGTCGGTGTAGTTGATTATATGTTGCCCGTATTCTCAGAAGTTCTGTTTAGCTCTCTAAATGCCTTAACTCCGAAGTCCTTGCATATTTGTGCGACGTAGTTGGTTGGCTGTTTGATTGCTTGATTAGTGATTAGTAGGCTGCTTGATTAATAGATTGGTTGATGTTTGTGCTCTCATTAATTGGTTTATTGGTTGGTTAGTTTGCTGACTGGTTGTTTGGTTGAATATTTGGCTAATGACTGGTTATTATTTGAAGATGCATTGGTTGATTGACTGGGGTTATTTTGTGTGTGTATTTCTTTTAGGTAGATTCGTTGGTTGGTTGACCGTTGTGTTTGGTTGATTCGTTGGTTGGTTGGCTTACTCTTTGATTGGTTGGTTGGTTGGTTGGTTGGTTGGTGGTTAGGTTGGTTGATGGTTAGATTGGTTGGTTGGTTGGTTGGTTGATTGATTGATTGATTGGTTGGTTGGTTGGTTGGTTGGTTGGTTGGTTGGTTGGTTGGTTGGTTGGTTTGTTGGTTGGTTGGTTGGTTGGTTGGTTAATTATAAATCATCTCCGAAACTGTAAGTCCAATGCACTGACATCCAGTTCGTCCCAACGAGAAGAGAGCTTGTGGGGTCCCGGTACCAAAGTGCCATTTCCACGTTAAGTGTGTTGCAGAGGTCTCATTTAACCCTCAAAGCTCACATACCAGCGGGATGTGAGGAACAGGCACTGGACCTGAACACGTGTGAGCGGCATATTAGGATGTAACCAAGGCATGATTAAGAACGGCACTGCAGTATTGTTAACATTTTACTTCGTTGGCATTGCTTCCTCCAGGGATATTGGACATTTAATTGCTTCCTCCACGGGTATTGGACATTTCATTGCTCCCTCCATGGATGTTGAACATTTAATTGCATCCTCCACAGGTGTTGGACATTTAATTGCTTCCTCCAGAGGTGTTGGGCATTTTATTAATTCCACCAGGGGTGTTGGACATTTCATTGCTTCTTCCAGGGAATGTTGGACATTTCTTTGTTTCCTCCAGGGAATGTTGGACAATTCATTCCTTCCTCCAGGGAATGTTGGACATTGCATTGCTTCATCCAGGAAATGTTGGACATTTCATTGCCTCCTCCAGAGAATGTTATACATTTAATTGCTTCCTCCAAAGAATGTTGGACTTTTCATTGTTTCCTCCAGGGGTGTTGGACATTTCATTGATTTCGCCAGGGGTGTTGAACATTTAATTGCTTCCCCACGGGTGTTGGACATTTAATTACTTCCCCCAGAGGCGTTGGACATTTCATTGCTTCCTCCAGGGAATGTTGGACGTTTCATTGCTTCCTCCAGGGAATGTTGGACGCTTTGTTGCTTCCTCCACGGGTGTTGGACATTTCATTGCTTTCTCCAGGGATGTTGAACATTTCATTGCTTCCTCCAGGGAATGTTGGACATTTCATTGCTTTCTCCAGGGATGTTGAACATTTCATTGCTTCCTCCAAGGAATGTTGGACATTTCATTGCTTCCTCCAGGGAATGTTGGACGTTTTGTTGCTTCCTCCACGGGTGTTGGACATTTCATTGCTTTCTCCAGGGATGTTGAACATTTCATTGCTTCCTCCAGGGAATGTTGGACGTTTTGTTGCTTCCTCCACGGGTGTTGGACATTTCATTGCTTTCTCCAGGGATGTTGAACATTTCATTGCTTCCTCCAGGGAATGTTGGACATTTCATTGCTTTCTCCAGGGATGTTGAACATTTCATTGCTTCCTCCAGGGAATGTTGGATATTTCATTGCTTCCTCCAGGGAATGTTGGACATTTCATTGCTTTCTCCAGGGATGTTGAACATTTCATTGCTTCCTCCAGGGAATGTTGGACATTTCATTGCTTCCTCTAGGGAATGTTGGACGTTTTGTTGCTTCCTCCACGGGTGTTGGACATTTCATTGCTTCCTCCAGGGGTGTTGAACATTTCATTGCTTCCTCCAGGGAATGTTGGACATTTCATTGCTTTCTCCAGGGATGTTGAACATTTCATTGCTTCCTCCAGGGAATGTTGAACATTTCATTGCTTCCTCCAGGCAATGTTGGACATTTCATTGCTTTCTCCAGGGATGTTGAACATTTCATTGCTTCCTCCAGGGAATGTTGGACATTTCATTGCTTTCTCTAGGGATGTTGAACATTTCATTGCTTCCTCCAGGGAATGTTGGATATTTCATTGCTTCCTCCAGGGAATGTTGGACATTTCATTGCTTTCTCCAGGGATGTTGAACATTTCATTGCTTCCTCCAGGGAATGTTGGACATTTCATTGCTTCCTCTAGGGAATGTTGGACGTTTTGTTGCTTCCTCCACGGGTGTTGGACATTTCATTGCTTCCTCCAGGGGTGTTGAACATTTCATTGCTTCCTCCAGGGAATGTTGGACATTTCATTGCTTTCTCCAGGGATGTTGAACATTTCATTGCTTCCTCCAGGGAATGTTGAACATTTCATTGCTTCCTCCAGGGAATGTTGGACATTTCATTGCTTTCTCCAGGGATGTTGAACATTTCATTGCTTCCTCCAGGGAATGTTGGACATTTCATTGCTTCCTCCAGGGAATGTTGGACGTTTTGTTGCTTCCTCCACGGGTGTTGGACATTTCATTGCTTCCTCCAGAGGTGTTGGACATTTAATTACTTCCCTCAGAGGCGTTGGACATTCATTGCTCCCTTCAGGGAATGTTGGACATTTCGTTGCTTCCTCCACGGGTGCTGGACATTTCATTGCTTTCTCCAGGGATGTTGAACATTTAATTGCTTCCTCCAGGAATGATGGACATTTAAATACTTCCCTCAAAGGTGTTGGACATTTCATTGCTTCCTCCAAGGACGTTGGACATTGGCATTGCTTCCTCCAGGAATGCTGGACATTTCATTGCTTCCTCCAGGGATGATGGACATTTCATTGCTTCCTCGAGGGGTGGTGGACATTTCATTGCTTCCTCCAGGAATGATGGACATTTCATTGCTTCCTCCAGGGGTGTAGGAAATTTTATTGCTTCCTCCAGGGGTGTTGGCCATTTCATTGCTTCCTTCAAGGGTGGGGAGGGGGAAGGGGGTGGACATTTGATTTTCAACAGAATCCAGCTCAATGCCCATAGTACAATGTAGTTGTTTATATGGGGACGGGGGAATGTGTCTTTTTCCTTTTTCTTTTTTGCTTGAGTATTTTCAAATTCAATAGTTTCATTAGATGATTTCCATAGTGCATACTGTAAACGATTTATCCCAACTATCGTACATTCGTTTAAAAGAAAATGGCTGCAACGAATCCAAGAAAATATCATATGCAGGTACACAAGAATTCTAAGAAATGTTGCATTTGCATGCGGGAGAAGAAGCGCCAGTAAACATGAACAGAGTAAGAAGAATGACGTTTACAATAACCTAAATGTGCATGTTCTTTGCAGGACAGTACGGTCAACTCAAGCTCCTATTGACTGTGATGCACTTGTCTATTTTGCGTTCAGTAGTTTGCCATTGCTTTCTGAGCAAGGAGTTAACATTTAAGTCCATCTGATCGGCGTGTGGAACGAATTCAGAAGAGAAAGTTTCAGCGGTTTAGTCTCTTAAATAAACAAGTGTTTTGTGTGGCTCTCAGTGAGGGAAAGAAGTTAGCGCTTTAGCTTTCAATTGTTATGTTGTCTAGTGCGTCCTCTAGTCTCTGCTTCCTTCTCTACTTTTATGAGCGCCATACATTATATATGTGTTTATTTATGAACTGTCTTAGTGGCCTCAGGGAGTTCCCCAGTTGATATTTACGACTCTAAGTCACGCTGACCTGGACATTGGCAGTCGATTCCTGGAAATGTGTAACCAACACGTCCGGTCTAAAAGCTACATCTTCAGACATACCCATTTACAAGTGGAAACACAATATACAAGGGGGGATTCAAACGAAAACATTAGAAGTGTGATAGGAATTACAATAACCATGCCATTTGTCTTGTAACCTGTCAATATTGTTGTTAGGGATGTCAAGAGTGTTCAGCACTATGACATCACAATGCAGACGAACACGATGATGTCATAATCACAGTTTAAAGATGGTCGCTCCGTTTTTAGCAAGCACCAAAGAGGAGTAACGTCTGGTATCCGTTAATTTTTTTATCAGTGAAGGGGTGAAATCTATAGAAACTCATCGGCGAATGACGGCCCAGGATGGCGATGCATGCCTGTCAGTCCAGCAATGTATGAGTGAAGCAGGGACTTTCAAAACGGCGTGATTTCTGTGACAGATTTTTCGGTCAATGAAGAGGTACAGCAGGTGGTGCATCAGTGGTTACACATGCCACCAAGAGAATTTTATTCTACAGACAGTAAATTGTGAGCTTTACTGAAACACGATTACAAGAAACAAATTGGACGTTGCGGCCAAAGACTTCGTCAGCACAGAACAAATAAACACAAACCGACACACAACTACATGAAACACACTACATGTCAATATTAAGGGTACTTATCTGAATCTGTATCCTTGCTTGGAGCGACTGACGCGTTCGACGACTATCAGTGGATTCTACTGGCGCTGGAGAGCTTGAATTGAACGTAGTGGTGACTACATCGAAACATTCATACATTTATTCTTTATTTTTTTCAGAATATATTCACTCATCGTACATGGAGCATGCAAGAATTGGGATCCATGGTAACACAGTGGCTTGTGCGCTTGCCTGTCGGGCCGTGGTCATGAGTTCGAATCCCCATAGAGCGGATTTCCTAAATCAACCTGGGCTTCCAGTCGATCCGGCCAATCATGTGTACCTGGAAATGCCCTTGGAAGTAAAGGCGGTAGCTGTCTATTGACCACAGTCTCCATCGAGTCACGATCGGCGTATCAAAATGTGGGTCTAGCACCATCTGCCCAACAAACACAAGGCGCGTAAAATGGGTATTTACCTTTTACTTTTATTAAAACGTAAAATTAAAGTCGCGGTAGTATTGTGGTCAGACACAGAACACACAAACCGTAACGGTGGTCTTGTGTTCGATGCGCATAGCACGAGTTCGAAAATTTAAATTTGACATAGGTTCCCAGTTCTAACTAACCTTTAAAAAAATGGGTGCCATGAAATGTCTCGGGAAGTAAAAAGCGATCGATGAAACTGACCACATCGTGAACTGAGTTTGGTTTATACAAATATGTGTCTAACACCATGTACCCAAGGTGTCTTAGTTGTTTTAAAGAGACCTTATCTTTTGTTTCAAACATTAAAGAAGAGACAAACTGCACCATTTGTAGAGACGAGCGGGTCTCAAGGATATAAGGATGGCGCCGCAAGGATGGCAGTACGGATCAACAACAAAAAAACATTTAGGCAGCAGAAAGAAACTAAATAAAATAAGTATTCTAGTTAAACAGCTTATCGCAGTGGTCTCAACCGATGGGTAATTCCCCCCCCCCCCACCCCACCACCCACCCCAGGGGGAATTTTAGGGTTTCCCGGGGGGGGGGGGGTTATTTCAAGACCTCGTTAATTCAAGAACATATTATTTGATATTGTTTTTCCCTCCATACCTTACGGTTCTGTACTTCTCGCCCTTCTGAAATCCGTGTTATAACGTAAGCAGACACGCAAATCACGTTTTATGTAGATGTCGAGACTTGTTCTAGTATATGTTTTTAAATTTAGCTTCCATTTTTGCGTATACTGTGCAGGGAGGGGGAGAGAGAGAGAGAGAGAGAGAGCGAGATTTATAGGGAAGAAATACGAAAGGAAGGAGGGGAGGTGATATTCGGAGCATATGGTGAAGGGGTGCATGGGCCAAAAAAGGTTGAGAACCACTAGCTAAACGGATACTCAAGAACAGAAAACCTATACAAGAAAATAAATGTTTTGGGTAAATATAGCAAAGCAAATCCCACACCAGAAACTTGCTCTTTATATGCGAAGTGTTATGACCATCACATTCAGTAAACCTGTAGCGAAAGACGAGAGCTGAACTCGAACCCTGGCCCAACCGCGCTAATGCCATTGCCCGTGTAACGTTCTGCCAGTTACACCAACTCTATCTCCAGATGAGTTGAAAAGAGAAGGAAACTTGTAAAAGGGGAATGGGTTGTTCAATTTACCAACATATAAACAAACCATCAAGCTAAATGGTAAGCAGGTGAAAGCATTATAACAAATGAAATAGAAGAAAAACATAAACTGAGTATGATACATAAGTAAAAGCAGGAGTAACAGGCAAAGAGGTTAGATACACAGCATGTTTCAAAGTACAGCGAGATATGTTAGTTATAGAATAGCAAGAAAATAATGAAAGAGAATAATCAAAGAACCAAAGGTAAATACCATGCAAAGTTATGAAGAACAGATAAAAATCATGCTATCAGAGATAATTACCTGTGTGTACGTCTTTTTAACATGTTATGCCCCTGGAATGCGTTATTTATTCTGGATAGTGTTTCACAATTTTGAGGGTTGAGTGGTCTCGAGGTATGGTGTCCGCCTCGACTGCTCGAGTTCCCGGGTTCAAGCACCGGTGAGGGCCGGGATTTTTTTCAATGCACTTCTAGTAACAAAATGTTCCCTAGTCTCTGGGTAGTGAGATCAAACGCCTGTGTGTATTGTTGCACGCGTAAAGAAAATCCCTTGGCAGTTGGAAATCGAAAGAAAAGAAAAGAGTAGCCTAACTCGCTGCCCGTGCAAAATTTCGAGTTAAAAATCTACTCAAAGTATTTCATGATCCTCGCCGGTGCTATGGAGTTCGTGCACTGAGCTGAGATTCTCCGGACTAAGGCTTGAGTTAGGAGTAGAACGGAGCACTTATGGCTTACATCCGTGTGCCGAGATGTTGATCCGTCGACTAAACTAAACTCTTTCACAATTTCTGTTCTTACTGCTCCATCTATACACATTATGTTGTCCTATCTCCGCAGTTCGTGTTTCTATTTCTGTAATATTTCATGACGTATGTCGATTGTGTCAAATAAATGGTGCACTTGTTTAGCTTTACAGAAGAATTATAATAAAATGTAAAGGTAAGTGGTGTAAACATTCGTTTGGATGTGAGACAATGTAAGTGTGTGTGACGTAAAGATGTATATAAATGTGAGACAATGTAAGGGTACGTGAGGTAAAGATGTATATACATGTGAGACAATGTAAGTGTGCGTGACGTAAAGATGTATGTAAATTTGAGACAATGTAAGTGTGCCTGACGTAAAGATGTATATAAATGTGAGACAATGTAAGGGTACGTGACATAAAGATGTATATACATGTGAGACAATGTAAGGGTACGTGACGTAAGGATGGATATAAATGTGAGACAATGTAAGTGTGCGTGACGTAAAGATGTATATAAATGTGAGACAATGTAAGTGTGCGTGACGTAAAGATGTATATAAATGTGAGACAATGTAAGTGTGCGTGACATAAAGATGTATGTAATTGTGAGACAATGTAAGGGTACGTGACCTAAAGATGCATGTAAATGTGAGACAATGTAAGAGTGCGTGACGTAAAGATGTATATAAATGTGAGACAATGTAAGAGTACGTGACGTAAACATGTATGTAAATGTGATACAATGTATGGGTGCGTTCTATGAGGATTCATATAAATATGAGACAATATAAAGGAACCTGGCGTAAAGTTTCGTGTAGATGTGTGAGAGAATGTAAGGGTAAGTGGTGAAAAGATTCGTCAAATGTCATAGAATGAAAAGTAAATGGTGCAAAGATTTGTTTACATGTAAAGAATATAATAGTTAGGAAAGTAAAATTTTCGTATACACGTAAGATGTAAGGGTGAGTGAGGTACAAAATTGTTTAAATGCGAGAGAATGTAAAGATAAGTGATACAAAGATTCATTTACTTGAAGGGTTGGCACAACTTAGTATCATCATTTGGAGTAGACTTCGAACTAGGAGGAATGTTGTATAGAAAAATACAGACTCATGATAAGTTATGTATTATGTAGATGATTATGCTAGTGCTAGAGGAAACGGTTATCTATGTGTAGACTAGCTGCACTACATTACCTGTATCTAAATCATCTCTGTGTAGATCAGTTGCACTGCATTAAAAATTTTCATTCATTGTCTGGTATGGCTCCACGGGACATCTGAGATGAAACTCCACTCGTTGCGGCTGGATCCTTTCGAGGCATATGACTGTTACTGCTACCGTCAGAGGTCCATAACAGGATGAGCATCGTAAGGTTGTGCAGTTATACACATATGTTTATGTGAGGCAGACTGTCGTCTTACTCGAGTTTAGAAAAGTATGTATCTACACACTATCTACTCATGTATGTTCGAAAATTCACATCAAGAGCAATATGACCTTACGGCGCCAGAGACTCTCCGTCGCCCCTTCTCCTGTTAATCAAAACTTTTCAGCCACGTGAAAGCCAGAAGTGGACTTTTGTTGTCAGAGGTGATGGATGCACATGATATGAGAGGATTTAGCATGATTGAGTGCTCATCCTCATCTATGCACTCCCGGCTATGTGTGCAGTTTGGTAACACAAACAGCCATAAAACGCAAGTCTAGACCAAACATACCCCTGCACTACATATCAAGTGTGGATTAACATTAGAAATAACGCCATCCGCCTGCGGCTAGACAAGAGACAATAGATCATATTGTGTTAACTATTTCTAGATAATCCATATCTTGATTAAGTGTATTGTGATCATTTGTTTCTAACTTAAGTAAATATTTCCTTTACAGAACGTCGTTATCAATCACATCATTTTTGGCTGGGTGTGATTTACTAGATAATTTTACATGTAGTAGTTTGCATTTGCTGTCTAAGCTACCTACGTCCATACCATGGAATTCAACTCAAAAACGTCTGCCCATAAATCGTCTGTAGATTTCGAACCCCGGACTCCGTATATCGGGGAACTATAAAACACTCTCACCACCTGTATGTCACACGCCGGCTACACTACCTTAATTACACCTCTGTGTCGACCAACTGCACTACGTTAACTATATCTATATGTAGACCAGCTGTCCTACGTTAACTATATCTATATGTAGACCAGCTGCCCTACGTTAACTATATCTGTGTGAAGACCAGCTGAACTATGTTAACTATATCTGTGTGTAGACCAGCTGCCCTACATTAACTATATCTGTGTGTAGACCAGCTGCCCTACGTTAACTATATCTGTATGTAGACCAGCTGTCCTATGTTAACTATATCTGTGTGTAGACCAGGTGAACTACATTAACTATATCTGTGTGTAGACCAGGTGCCCTACATTAATTATATCTGTGTGTAGACCAGCTGAACTACGTTAACTATATCTGTGTGTAGATCAGCTGCCCTACATTAACTATATCTGTGTGTAGACCAGGTGCCCTACGTTAACTATGTCTGTGTGTAGACTAGGTGCCCTACGTTAACTATGTCTGTGTGTAGACCAGCTGCCCTACGTTAACTATATCTGTGTGTAGACCAGGTGCCCTACGTTAACTATATCTGTGTGTAGACCAGGTGCCCTACATTAACTATATCTGTGTGTAGACCAGGTGCCCTACATTAATTATATATGTGTGTAGACCTGCTGAACTACGTTAACTATATCTGTGTGTAGATCAGCTGCCCTACGTTAACTATATCTGTGTGTAGATCAGCTGTCCTACGTTAACTATATCTGTGTGTAGACCAGGTGCCCTACATTAATTATATCTGTGTGTAGATCAGCTGAACTACGTTAACTATATCTGTGTGTAGATCAGCTGTCCTACGTTAACTATATCTGTGTGTAGACCAGGTGCCCTACATTAACTATATCTGTGTGTAGACCAGGTGCCCTACATTAATTATATCTGTGTGTAGACCAGCTGAACTACGTTAACTATATCTGTGTGTAGACCAGCTGTCCTACGTTAACTATATCTGTGTGTAGACCAGGTGCCCTACATTAATTATATCTGTGTGTAGATCAGCTGTCCTACGTTAACTATATCTGTGTGTAGACCAGGTGCCCTACATTAACTATATCTGTGTGTAGACCAGGTGCCCTACATTAATTATATCTGTGTGTAGATCAGCTGAACTACGTTAACTATATCTGTGTGTAGACCAGGTGCCCTACATTAATTATATCTGTGTGTAGATCAGCTGAACTACGTTAACTATATCTGTGTGTAGATCAGCTGTCCTACGTTAACTATATCTGTGTATAGACCAGGTGCCCTACATTAACTATATCTGTGTGTAGACCAGGTGCCCTACATTAATTATATCTGTGTGTAGACCAGCTGAACTACGTTAACTATGTCTGTGTGTAGACCAGGTGCCCTACATTAATTATATCTGTGTGTAGACCAGCTGAACTACGTTAACTATATCTGTGTGTAGATCAGCTGCCCTACATTAACTATATCTGCGTATAGACCAGCTGAACTACGTTAACTATGTCTGTGTGTAGACCAGCTGCCCTACGTTAACTATATCTGTGTGTAGACCAGCTGCCCTACGTTAACTATATCTGTGTGAAGACCAGCTGAACTACGTTAACTATATTTAAATCATCTCTTTGTAGGTCAGCTGCACTACATTAACTATATCTAAATCATCTCTGCCGGTCTCTCTGGCCGAGGGGTTACAACACTTTCTCCGTAATCCCGTTTATCACGCAGAGTCTCGTAGCAGGGCGAGAGCTGGGAGCGGTTCGATCCCCGCTGGTGACTTGCGGGATAACTGAGCCGGCCGCTCAGAAAGCAATGGCAAACTACTGAGCGTAATCTTGCCAAGAAATCAACATACAGCTGAAAGATGCTGATGTTGACAGCGATGTCCTGTAAAGGATATGCAAAAAAAAAAAAATCATCTCTGTGTAGGCCAGATGCATTGCGTTAACTATATCTATGTGTAGACCAGCTGCACTACATTAACTATATCTAAATCATCTCTGTGAAGAGCATTTGCACTACATTAACTATATCTAAATCATCTCTGTGTAGAACAGCTGCACTACATTAACTATACTTAAATCATCTACGTGTAGATTAACTACATCTATTTTACCTAGATATATCGTCCAGTCAAACTGTCTCGAATAACTTGATCTAGAATATTTTATCTATATATAAGCTGTATCCAAACAACCAATGCCCCTTTCCCATCAATACATTTATCTGCAGTGTTTTGTTTATTATTAAAACCGCCATCGAGCGTTATCAGCAAGAAATCTGTCCCACGTGTGATAGATGTGACAGCTGTTATCATGAAGTCCATTTTCGCTAACAAGCTGAGAGTATTGCCATAATATTGACAAATTGTTATTGTTCATAATAATGTGTTGATATTATGGCGATACTCTTGGCTTTGCTATTGCTCATAAGAAGCGGCTGGCCTAGTGGCTTGAACGCTGGGTTCTACTTCAGGAGACCCAGTTTCGAACCCTCGGTATGGTTGGATTTTTTTTCTGTCGGGGGCGGAAAGGAAAACCCAAACCTGCACAGTTCGCGGTGACTGCACTAGCCAGGCGGTCTTAATTCCTCAGGCTCAACACCCGCCCCCCCCCCCCTCCCCACCCTGTCCTTCACCGTAAGGTCCTATAGGCAGTTGATGACAATTGACAGTTATTGTTCATACAATTACCGTACCCGAATCCTCACTATAGTATTTTAAATACACGATAACGATTCGTGATTCACGGTTTATTTATAATGTGATTTATAAAATGGCAGTTTCGTGCCAGGAAAGTATTTACGATTTGTTTTTATGTTTTTTTAATGATGCGTCGATCTATCTGAACTCGTGTGTAGTCCACACAAGTGCAACAATACTGGTGAGTGCACTTGACTGACTGTGTGTGATGATTACCTGTCCCTAATACTAGTGTCCCCGGCCATCAGGCCAATCCTCTCCGACTTCTAAAGTACTTGTAATTTTCATCCCCAGGTTAAAAGAGGAGAAATCAACAGATTTAAATCCATCTAACTGGCTTCTGGAAGGAACCCACCACATCGCAGGCAGAAGAGAAAGTTTAAGCATGTTAAACTTATCAGCCACGCGGGTTTCAATGACTATTGTTATAAATGACAATAGAAGACTTTTGACCCGACATTGGTTGGTGTTTACGATTATCAAAGCACTGCGGTCAGGTGTTTAATAAATGTTTGCTACCAGGTAGCATTACGTTAGAATAACTGTTTAATTCTTAGTTAATGATATCATGTCTTACTCAGATATGACTGAGCTACTGCTTGGCGGTAGACGGTAATACCTGCTTTCTTTTAGCGCAGAATGTTGGCCGGAGCTTACCAAACCCAAGACCCCACTTTGTGCCAACGGCTTGGGGTGGAAGCGCAGTTGGGAGGGTACAAGCCTTACTCTGGTGCGAAGAAATGCAACCTACTGACTTTATGTTATGGCAGGGCAGACTATGCCCTAAGAATTGGTTTGAAACTGGTCTAGGATAGAAGCTCCGACAGGCGGTCAGATAGAGTATTGCTTTGCTAATCGGCAGCTTCTGTAGCTTGTCTTGTTCCAGATGTATTGATGTTACCTTTCCTCTGGAGTGAACTAGGCAGGCCGAGGGAGGGATCATGCTGCATGGGCAACACATGGTCTCTAAATTTAGCCGGACTTTGTTCTATGCCTGCTCCGTGGCGAAGGGTTTACGAACGCAGTTTGTAATCTCGCATACCGTGTTCGAAACGCAGCTGCTGGCGATGTGGCAGCAGACTGCTTGCTTTGGTTTTTTTACGAAACGGTATGTATGCCAGCCGTTCACAAACAACAGAATATGCTCGGGTTGACTGCGACGTCATGTAAAGGATTTGCAATTAACTGTGTGCTATGGAAAGGTAGGCCTATAACTCCATTACACAGACTATCTTCTGTGAAGACGGCAAGGGTCAGTCACCTAGTTATAGAGTCTTTGTAACGCCGACCGTGTGGCGATGGGGTTACGCAATCCCGCATACCGCGTTCGATACTGAACGTAAACTTGCGAAGAAATCATAATAACCAAGAAAAGCTGGGGTTGACTGGACATATTATAAAGGGTTTGCAACTAACAGAGTCAACATCACTGCACTTCAGACATCTCCACACATGCTCCGTCACTCCTCTCAAAAGCCATCGAAGAATTCCTATACTCGAGGATTACTGCTAATTAGGTTGTTTGACATTCTCGGACTCCAAGATAAGTAGCACACATTTTATTTTTCATATGTTGCTATTCTTCTCATTCTGCCTTAAGGTAGTCACGGTCTTGTCACATCCGTGGTTTTAGGTGGTTGTGTTTCCTTGTGTTTACTTGCTGATGAAGGCATGTCTACGCGACGTTCTCTTCTTTCCGTAATTGTATGTTTTTTAAACTGCCCTAAACGTCATGTTTTTATACTGTTTGCTAAAATCTATAACTGTGTACTTCCTCCCTGCTCGTTCATTTCTTTTTCTTATTATTTTATTGCAGAATTTTAGCTAAGCTCTTTGAGATTTAGGAAAAACCCGGTTATGTAAAATAAATTCACTAAAGTGCATTTTTAATTTTATAAGAAGCAATGATGGATGACATCAGATTAAAGATGCATCACATAGCTTAAGAACAGATAAAGAAAAGAAAAATCTACATTTTATAAACTGAAAAAAAGATCTTATGCAATAAATTCCTGTCACTGGAATTTAGAAAAGGAATTCGTGCATGGTACAGTGAACTAATATTTCAAATTTTAACATGTGGCTGAGAGTCCGTACATTTAGTAAATAAGACCCCAAAAATGTCCCTTGCTGTATTAGAGATGTTTTGAAGATGAATGCTGGAAATTCTTTGGATAGGCAAAATGAGTACTCTGTGTGTTTTTAAAGAAGCTAAGACAAAGACGGCTCATCAAAAACGTCAAAAAGCGGTCACGTTATGAGAAGACAAACACTGAAACATTTGACAACTCCACAATGGGTAGAAAGAGAGTTAGAGAAAGACGAGAGATTATTCTTTACAGTTTTTGTGTCATTTCATTGAAAGGTGTCAGCAGACGAAATGATACCAGCTGTTGGAGATCGCAAGATTTGCAAACACTTGATCTACCACGCCAGTAAGCAAGGAAGTTGATGATGAAGAGGAAAAGGGAGAGAATGTAAGGTTAAGTGGCGTAAACATATTTTACAAGAGAGGTTCTCCCACTGGGCTTTGGGTTGGAATATGTTGGCAATGATCACTTAGACCAGGGGTCACCAAACTACGGCCCGCGGGACTGGATTTGACCCGCGACGTCACTTCATCAGGCCCGAGGATGGTACTCGAATTTGCTTGATAAAACGTATGGAACACGAGACGTTGTGATACAATTTAAATTTAAATATTATGTTTAGAATACTAGATCTTTACACGTGCTGAGACCTCCTGGCTGCTTTTTTTTTTTTTTTTTTTTTTTTTTAGCATATCCTTTACAGGACTTAGCTGTCAACACCAGCATCTTTCAGCTGTATGTTGATCTCTTGGCAAGATTACGCTCAGTAGTTTGCCATTGCTTTCTGAGCGGCCGGCTCAGTATCCCGCAAGTCACGAGCGGGGGTCGAACCGCCTCAGCTCTCGCTCCGCTACGAGACTCTGCGTGATAAACGGGATTACAGAGAGAAAGTGTTGTAACCCCACAGCCAGAGAGACCGGCTTCCTGGCTGCTATGTGCCGTAAATTTTCTATTTTCAATATTAAATTATTGTACCTAGATTTTCTTGTTTTTTCTAACCTTTGCTTATTTTGCGCCATTCCAAGTTCTCCCCGGCTCGTGGTAGCTCCGCCTACCCTCTGACGTTATCATGATTTTCATGGCAACACACACAAACACGCATCTCCCCCAGATCGAACACAGGTCCGATGCTCCAGAAATATTTACTGCTTTTTGCCTTTCATCCATTTTACAGTTATGTAACAAAGATTTCTTTGTTTGACAGAGATAGGTAAGTGAACTACAGGTGTGAATAGAGGCAATAAAATAGCAAACATAGCATAAAAATGTCATAAAAGCCTCGTGTTTTAATTCGAAAATATTATCCCCAACTCAGAAAAATTCCCCGGTCGAGGTGTTAATCGAGCTGGTCTCTAGACCAGTATTTTTCAACCTTTCTGCTGAAGCAGATCCTTACGCAAATGTTAACGTTGCTTGCTCAGGAACTCTGTACGATAATCCAAGTGTCTGTCCAATTTTATGTAATCAACCAGATGGGCAGACATGTTGCATTTGGGCGATTTCGGACGATTTCGGCGGAACCCTGGCTGCCATTAGCCTAACCCTGATTAAAAATGCTGTAGAGCTGTTTATTTTGACCAGCCCTATTTACATATTTTGCAAAGCTTATTATGTGATATATTCTATTACCAACTGTACCTATAAACTTTATATTACCTTTGGTGAGGCGTAGCTTCGCCAGTGACGCCTAGTCTTCTGCTTTTCTTGTGTTTCAATAGGATTTTGATGATGCTTCTAATTCAATGACTTTTTTCATATTCAGATCCCGTTTACTTCACCCTTCATTATGGCTACTAAGAACAGAAAAGTGGACGCCGAATGTCATGTTTTCAATGAAGAATGGGGAGTAAAGTAGTTCTTTATGGAAACAAAAGACCAGAAAACCGTTGCGTAATATACAGCGAAAGTGTTGCCTTTTTGAAAGAGTACAATCTTCGGCGTAACTGTGAAACAAAACATTTATCAACATATTCACAGTTTGCTGGAAAGTTACGCTCTTAGAAATATGAGTCCATGAAACGTGGTTTAAAAACACAAAGAAATCTCTTCACGAGAAAGTTTGCTGAAAATGAATCTGTCACTAGTACAAGTTACAAAATAGTACATAAGATAGCAGATCGAGGAAAACCGTTTACTGATGGCAACTTCATCTAAGAGTGTATGATGGAAGCAGCAAATGACTTGCGTCCAGAGAAAGCCGATTGTTTGGAACTATCAGCCTTTCGGCAAGTTCAGTTTTGCGGAGAACAGAAGAACCTGGAGAGAACATAATGCTACAGATACGCGAGACAGCTAACCACTTGTTGTGGCATTCTCTGGCGCTGGATGAGTCAACTGATCTCTCTGGTACGTCACAACTTCTCGTGTTCATTGGTGGTGTCAGTTTGGGCCTCAGAAGACGGAAGAGTTGGCATCCGTTTGCAGCATGCATGGAACAACAACTGGAAAAGACATTGTCGTGGAAATCCAAAATATTTTGCAATACTATAACCTTCAGTGGAATCAGCTTTGATGTGTTACAGTTGATGGAGGAATAAACATCGCTGGGGTGAGGAAGGGTCTGGTGGGGCAGATCAGGATTCAGTTGGAAGATTCGCAAATTCAGGGCGCTCTGTTCATACACTGTATCATACATTAGAAAGCACTCCGTGGGAAAGACTTAGATATTTCTTGTGTACTGAAACCAGTCGTTTCTGCTGTGAACTTCATTCGGGGACATGCACCCAATCACTGTAAGTTCCAGGCTTTTCTTGAAGAAATTGATTCTGAATTCTGTAACTTGCCTTAGCACACAGCAGTGAGGTGGCACAGCTGCGGTAAAGTCCTGTTTCGTTTTCACAAGCTTTGAAACGAAATAGATGTTTTTCTCACTGAAAATAAAAGATAGAGCTGATCCACAGCTGTCAGAACCTACCTGGCTGTCAAAATTGTCACGTTTGGTCGACATCACACCCCACATGAATGAACTGAACTTAAAACTTCAGTGAAAGGTTAACCTCGTCTGTGATCTCTACAGAATCATCAAAGTATTTCGGAGACAGCTGTCATTGTTTGAAGCATAATTGAAAGAAGAAAACTTTTCGCATTTTCACTGTTTCAAAGGGTTTCGCGCTACAATCGCCGAAGATGTCAACTTTGATTTTCCTTTTAAAAGTATATTCGTGACTTGAAGAAGCATTTTTGGAGATATTTTCAGATCTTGTCAGAATTGAGAGTGAAATTCTTCCGTTCCAGAATCCGTTTGATTGTAACTTTGATAATTTGCCAGTTGAACTACATTTAGAGCTCATTGATTTGCAAGAAAATTACTTGTTGAAAGAGAAGCACAGAGAAGGAAAACGTGTTGAATTTTACCGCTGCTTACCTGATGTTGATTTTCCGAAACTGAAGAAATTTACCGATGGTATGGCACCAGTGTTTGGAACAACTTATGTCTGTGAGCAAACATTTTGAAAAATGAAGTATGTTAAGTCAACACATCGAACGATATTGACTGACGAACATTTGAAAGTAATTCTCTTGACTGGATGCAGCAATTCCAAACCAAAAATTGAAGATATCTTGAAAGCCAAACATCAGTTTCACAATTCTCACTAATCTTTTTGCTTGCTGATGAAGGCGTGTGAGATAGGTCTGATGTAGCTATTTATTTGCTAACGTCGCCTTCTTTGATAACTTTATTAGTAAATAAATATGTTGGTTGTATTTGCTTTTTGTGCAATACACACCACTCACCCATAGTTAACTTCGTTTTTCGCCTTTTTTTCCAGAGCTTTCTTTCTGACTTGCAAGTATTGTTAAAGTTAGTTGCATATCCTTTACAGGACGTTTGCAGTCAACACCAGCATTTTTTGCTGTTGTTGATGACTTGGCAAGTTTACATTCAGTAGTTTGCTATTGCTTTCTGAACGACCGGCACCCATACCATTGAGTAAAAAACCAGCGCAATGCGGTTTGCTGCTAAATCGCGCGCAGATGTGTTTCGAACGCGGGTATACGAGATTACGAACCGCGTCCGTAAGACCTTGCCCACGGAGCGGTCGCAAGTATTGTACGCAATGAGTATGCGACCCGTTTTGCTCGTCATTTTGTCAGTGATCCGCTCCGCCGTGAACAAGGTTTGCTGACCCTTGACTTAGACGAATGGGAGTCTCCGTGGCGAAGTAGTTATACCGACTGCTACGCGCTCCGGGGGTTATGGGTTCGATTCTGGACTCTGTCGTTCGGTTCATAGGTGCAGTTTTCACAGAGTCTACTGTTGGTCGTCGCGCTAAATACTGAGTACATGCTTTGTGCGACACTTTCGGCTGGCCCCTTGCTGAAAGAGACCGTACCATACGGAATAAATCCCGGAGCAATGAAGTCGCTCGTCTTGCCTGTTCAACACTTTAAATCCTTTTTATTAGACAAGGTGAGCGTGAAAGACTGAAGGCAGCAGACTAAAAGCATTTGCAGTGCATCGCATGCTTAAGTCCGAGTGAACGGGAAGAAAACCAAAGCATAGATAACTCCGGAAACACTTACACATAGAAAGAAGGTAAAGCCCAAAAAATCCGATTCAGGTAATAACAAATCAGAGCTCCGAACGCTAGAGTCTAGGGAAAATACACCAAAAGTTTAAAAGAAGCAAGAAGCGGATAAATGCGGATAAAAGACAATATTTAGATGACCTAGCAAAGAGATGCAGAAGAAGCAGTATGGGAAGAAAACCGTTGAGACCATTCACAGCACCAAAAGGTAGACAAGAAAATATAACCAACCAAGTATACTGATCAAGATTATTAGGAAAGAAGGATCTATTGGCCTAAAGCCTGCCTGTTCACCACTTGCTTGTTTGTCAATGTCATCTATTAGTCTCTCCAGAAAGATCTTGCTTAATATTTTCCAGGAACTGACAGTAACATTATGCCTCTAACATTTTCACTGTTTTATTTTTTTTAAAGATTTACCAGCTATCCTTCTCTCTAGCCTGCTTGTATTTTTTCAATCTTCCAGACTTTGCTAAGTAGTTTATGTATTGATTCAGTTGAGATGTTTATATAAGTTTGAACAGGCTTTGCTGGGATGTCATCTGGACCAGCAGTCTTCCCATCCTTCAGAAGTTTGAAAGGTGCTCCAATCGCTTCTTTATATGGTTTCTTGCAGTTTATAACCAGTTCCTCTTCTGCAAGCTGGATTTCTGGTGGGTCTTCTGGGACTGGTCTATTCAGAAGTTTCCCCAAAGAATTTAATCCATCAGTTCGATTGATCTTTAACAATTTTGCCAGTGGTCACCAAGTTCTCTAGTTTATTTCTTCTCATAACAAGCCCACAAATCTTGGCTAACTATCCATAATTTCTCTAATCAGTTTACGGTTTTCATTTGTTTCCTATGGGACTTCCTCGTTGGTTTTTCTGTCTGCCCGTGGAATTCTTTTCATTTTCCTTAGAAACCACATTTCCACTGTCATTAGATGATTTTCAGCTTGTCTGCTCATTGTCCACGTTTCACATCTATACAAAAGTACAGGTTATATGTAGCACTCAAACTTTCTCGTTGCAATTGACATTTTTTTTATTGGTCAGTATGTTTTCCATCTTGCAAAAGGCTACTCTTGCCATGGCGATTCTTCATTCTAATCTCTCCAAGACACCTCCCATCATATGTTATGACTGTTCAGAGTTAGTAGTACAGATTCACTTGTTTAATAATATTTCTATTTACCTATATGTTACATTGTGGTATTTCTTTCTTCTTAGAGACGATCATAATCATCGTCTTATTACAGTTTAATTCCAACCCTGGCTGTTCACTGTGTACAATAACCACATCTACTACATCTAACAGATGTCTTCAACCAATAGTGTATCATCTGCATATCTAATTGTATGGATGTTATATCGTTTAAAAAGCAATGGCAAGCTTCTAAACGTAAATATGCCAAGGGATGACAAACAGCAGAAAACTGTTGGGGTTTACTGTCTCTTACTGTAAAGGATATGCAACTGCATATGTCCCACAATGGTGATTCCTCCCATATCTTCTAAATTGATAAAAATATGTTCACTGTATAGGGGAAAAGGATCTGGAACCATTACACATCCCTGTTGCACACCTTTCTTATTATGCTGATATTGACTAGTTCATTATCAATCTGTATGGCAGCTTGTTGTTTGCAATATGGTTTTACACGTCTAAGGTCTTTCACACCAGTTTGTAGATCTGCAAGCATCTGTATCATGTTGACACCCTCATTTTATTGAAAGCCTTTGCGTAGTAATGAAGCAAAGATGTAAGTCTTTGTTTACTTCTATTGAACGCCCCATTAATGTTTTCAGGAAATACACAATATTTACTGTACCAGTGCCTTCTACAAAACCGCATTGTGCTTCACACATTTAGCGTTGTATTTTCTTCCCAACTCTTTACACAATGATTCATTTGACAAATCTTCGTGATGTAGCTCATTATACTAATTGTTCGATGTTGACAAAATTACAGGGCTCCTGATTTCTTCAGGACTGCAATAACTATAGAATTGCATTATTCAGGAGGAATATTTCTAGTATCATAAATTGTGTTCAGCAGTCTAGTGACCTGGACTATTTTATATTCATCTAAGACATTTATCATCTCTGTTGTTTTGTTGTCTTAACAGGGAGGTCTTGCCATTTTTCATATGTATGAGAGCATTCTGAACTTCCATCTTCAAAACTGATGGTCCTTCATTATTATTATTCAAATTATCATACTGTTCCTCTCTCGTATCATTATAAATGTTTTTCAAATGATCTGACCATTCAGTTAATACTCTGATCATTTTCTATTATGATATTGCCATCTTTGGTTTATATGCAACCACGTTGATGTTTTTGTTCTATATTAGTGATGGCTTTAATTCTTTTGTGCATTAATTTGGTATTCCGGATGTTGTGTTGGTTTTCAATTTCCCTGCAAATTCACAGAAGCCACACTTTTTTCTCGCATAGCACAATTTCTGAGTTTTCCTGTGAATGTCTTCATATTTTACATGGTTACGTTTGTTATTTTCTCATATTTCCATTAGTTTTAAGATGTCTTCCGTCATCCATTTCTTACATCCCATCA
>JACEFZ010012985.1:67500-70000 GCA_014155875.1 Cepaea nemoralis | reverse complement strand
AAGTAATAATGAGAGAGATCAAAGAGAAGCCAGGAATACTAATAGGAGGTTATAATATAAACAATATACGCTATGCAAATGACACAGTTTTGGTGGCAGATAATACAACAGACCTACAACAATTATTGGACATTGTAGTAACAGAGAGTGCAAAGAAAGAACTCTCCTTGAATATCAAGAAAACAGTAACAATTGTGATATCAAAGAAAATTGTGACACCAAAATATGACATAGAAATAGAAGGTAACATTCTTAACCAAGTGAATAATTTTAAATTCCTAGGGGCAAGCAAAGGCTGCATTTCAAAAACTGAAGCATATCTTATGCCAGGGGTGTAAAACTCAATCGCTCAGGGGGCCAAAACTCAAATCACACGTAAGGTTGCGGGCCGGACAGGATAAACATTAAATAAGCCGAAAATTAAACCTTTTTTAAACATTAATATAAAGTAAAACAGAAAAAAAAGATTTAATAATAAAACCCCATTGGTATACACATTTTTACTCTTATGTCAGTTTGTAATAGCACGATGTTTGGCATCTTTTCTTGGCTTCAAGTTCGTTTATGTTGTTAGTAATGTTCTGTGTCATTGACATTCTAATGATGGACTGCAAGTGTTCATCAGTGAGACGACTCCTGTGTGATGTTTTGTTAATCTTCATCACAGGAAACAGCTGCCCACACAGATATGTGCTACCTAACATGCTCAAGGTTCGAGCCTCATGTAGACGGGCATCTTTTCAGGAATGAAACGAATGAACTGTGCAGGCCTCACAGTGTCGTACTTTGCCTTAAGTGTCCCACTACACTGCAGCTCTATTATCCCCATCTGCAAATTTACAGGTGCAGTTTCCACATCTATGGCAAATAGATTACGAAACAGCTCGAAATTACTTTTCATATATTCAGCTTCCCAGCGGCTTTGAAAGGCTCTGTTTTCAGAATCAACTTTTCTCTAAGAGATTTTAAAGGCTAGCTTTGATTTTAAAAGATTGTGCATCTACTGACAGACGCTTGATTGATATCAGGTTAGCCGTCGCGGGAAAAAGTGAGGTAGGATCTGGAAATTACACTACTTTCATTTTGTTTTTTAATGCGCCAATCCAAAATGAGCATCTGAACGTTGCTAGATAACTATATCGACGAACACTAACTCACTACACAACTTTTATTTTTCGCTTATTCTGATCGAAGCGAGAATGCTCTCGGGTAACCTATCATTCGGAAGGCTGCTGATTAGGGAATTTGATTTGCACTTTATATCGTGACTACCACGGCGCGGCTGACCCCGCTGGTGTATAAGCGCGACTGCTTATTTGGTGTACAGATCTGATGCCTAGGGCTATTAGTTGTACTTTCATCATCATCAAGTTGCCACCGTGGTTTCTTCTCCGCACTTTACTTTACTTGACTGATAGTCGAACTCTTCCATTCTGCCCGGCCATCACGGCCCATTGTAATAACTCAAACTTCATAAATCATAGCCCACTGTAATAACTCAACGCGAGTGCGGTTTTTTTTGTTATTTTTTAATGATCTATTCCTTAAAACACTGTACAATAGTTACTCGTAATTTCGCACACAATTATGCAACATGATCACAAATCTACACTACATTTTCTATACATAAACTTCACTAAAAGGGTGACTCAGTGTTGGCCATCACTCTATTACAGCGTGATCCGCACTCGACGAAACCACCGTCTAGAATGCCCTTTGACCGGATCTCGCTTCCTGTTGACCGCGAAGCGCGACCCAGGGTTTCCACGCTGTGTGAAAAGTATCCACTTTTCACGAACCAGGTTTCCATTTACTGAACACTGCTATAACCTCTGACCTCATATATTTTGGGTTACGGCATAACTAATCCATGTCCTTATCTGGACCATGGCAGTGACCATAAAACAATATTTTTACCTAAAATTCTCTCTTGGGCCGAATATATGTGTACGTCGGTTGAGACCTCTCGGTCCTGCTATGATTGTACGGCGGGCCGTATGTGGCCCGCGGGCCTTGAGTTTGACACAGGTGTCTTATGCAATAAGTCGCTATCATTGAATGTAAGAAAGAGAGTGCTAAAGAGCTATATAGAACCTGTTTTTCTGTATGGCTGTGAATCTTGGAATATGAATGAACAAATTAGGAAGAGATTGGAAGCAACAGAGATGTGGTTCCTTAGACAAATGTTGCGAATTCCTTGGACTGCCAAACGAATGCCTTAAAGAAGCTGGCGAAACTAGAACATTATATACAACAATAAGAAAGAGACATCAGCTTTTTTTTGGGTCATGTGATGAGAAGAGAGGCGCTGGAGAACGTGACAACTGGAAAGATCGAGGGGAAGAGATGCAGAGGCAGACCACGAGAAATGATGCTGGATGGATTGCGACGGTGGCATGGAGGAATATCAACGGCAGAGTTGATCCAGAAAACCAAATACCGAGATCTGTGGAGAGTCATGAACGCCTACGCCAGTCGGCACGGCACTTGATGATGAGGG
>JACEFZ010012985.1:5000-60000 GCA_014155875.1 Cepaea nemoralis | reverse complement strand
GGTGGTGATGATGATGATGATGATGATGATGATGATGATGATGATGATGATGATGATGATGATGATGATGATGATGATGATGATGATGATGATGATGATGATGATGGTGATGGTGGTGATGGTGGTGATGATGATTATGGTGGTGATAATGGTGTGGTGATGATGATGATGGTGGTGATGATGGTGGTGGTGATGGTGGTGATGGTGGTGATGGTGGTGGTGATGATGGTGATGATGGTGATGATGGTGATGATGGTGATGATGGTGATGATGGTGATGATGGTGATGATGGTGATGATGATGGTGATGGTGGTGATGATGGTGATGATGGTGATGATGATGATGATGATGATGATGGTGGTGGTGATGGTGTGGTGATGATGATGATGGTGTGGTGATGGTGGTGATGGTGGTGATGGTGGTGATGGTGGTGATGGTGATGATGGTGATGATGGTGATGATGGGGATGATGGTGATGATGGTGATGATGGTGATGATGGTGATAATGGGGATGATGGTGATGATGGTGATGATGGTGATGATGGTGATGATGGTGATGATGGTGATGATGGTGATGATGGTGATGATGGTGATGATGGTGATGATGGTGATGATGATGGTGATGGTGGTGATGATGGTGATGATGGTGATGATGATGATGATGATGATGATGATGGTGGTGATGGTGTGGTGATGATGATGATGGTGTGGTGATGGTGGTGATGGTGGTGATGGTGGTGATGGTGGTGATGGTGATGATGGTGATGATGGTGATGATGGTGATGATGGGGATGATGGGGATGATCGTGATGATGGTGATGATGTTGATGATGGTGATGATGGTGATGATGGTGATGATGGTGATGATGTTGATGATGGTGATGATGGTGATGATGGTGATGATGGTGATGATGGTGATGATGGTGATGATGGTGATGATGGTGATGATGGTGATGATGATGATGATGATGATGATGACGATGACGATGACGATGACGATGACGATGACGATGACGATGATGATGGTGATGATGATGGTGGTGGTGATGATGATGATGATGATGATGATGATGATGATGATGATGATGATGATGATGATGATGATGATGATGATGATGATGATGATGATGATGATGATGATGATGATGGTGATGATGGTGATGATGGTGGTGATGGTGGTGATGGTGGTGATGATGATTATGGTGGTGATGATGGTGTGGTGATGATGATGATGGTGGTGATGATGGTGGTGGTGATGGTGGTGATGGTGATTATGGTGGTGGTGATGGTGGTGATGATGATGATGGTGTGGTGATGGTGGTGATGGTGGTGATGGTGGTGATGGTGGTGATGGTTGTGATGGTGGTGATGGTGGTGATGGTGATGATGGTGATGATGATGATGATGATGATGATGATGATGATGATGATGATGATGATGATGATGATGATGATGATGATGATGATGATGATGATGATGATGATGATGATGATGATGATGATGATGATGATGATGATGATGATGATGATGATGATGATGATGATGATGATGATGATGATGATGATGATGATATAGTTATGAAATAAAAATGTTCAAATATTATGATGCTTTCAGCGAAGAAAGAAATACCACAAGATAACACCATTTCAATGGGAAAATTCTTACACAGGCGAATCGGTACAACTATCTTGGAAAAGTCATAACGTCTGTCGGAAAATGCTTTGTAGACAAAAGAACAAGAATTGTTTTATCAGAAGTAGTCTTTTGCAGTATGGAAAACATGCTCATCAATAAGAAGTTTTTAACTGCGGCAAGAAAATGAAAGTCAAAAGGCTAATTAGAATATATTTAAATCTCCCTCTATCTCGTTTGCCTTGTGGGTTTGCCTAGTTATCAGGTTTTCTCTCCCCAATTCATACATAGTTCTGACATTGGATGCGCCAATTCTGAAGATTTTCCTGGGTGAAAGGAGGTGAGCCACACTCCTTCTACAAGAGCCTATTTTCATTTTGATTAGCTGTGTTATTCTGTTTTCCTTCTTATGCGATTGGCATTACCGTGTACACCCTTTTAGCACGGTTCAGTATTAAGTTTTCTGCGTTTCTGCCGCTTTTCGTCAAGTATTTCCTTTAAGATATTTCTCGACAAGGAGTCGTGCGCTTTAAATGATCAAAGACTGCACATCTTCAGTATTTCAATCAATCAATCAGTCAACCATGTGCCTGCTGAAAAGCGTGGGCGGTCATGACTCGCCATTTCACTCGATCACCAGAGTCGTGGATCAGCTCAGTGTTCCTGTCTCGTCCATGCCATGTGGCCAAGCCATCCAGGTATTTTCCTCTCGCTCTTCCTCTTGGTCTATTCCCTTCGATCTTGCCAGTTGTTACTAAGTTCTCCAATCCATTTCTTCTCATAACATGTCCAAATAATTTTCACTGTCTACGTCTAATTTCTCTAATCAATTGCAAGCTTCATTTGTCTCCTGGAAACCGCATGCACATTAACATTTATAAAAATAAATTTATGTTAATAGGAACCAGGCAAAGACTTCACACTCTAAACTCGCAGAGAACTCTTCAGCTGCACATTGGTAGTACGCCTATAGAAAGTGTAGCCGAGCACACGGCACTGGGTCTTATCATAGATCAAGATCTATACTTCAATTCCCATGTTCATGCTCTAGTTAAAAAAATAGCCAAGAAAGTATACCAACTTGTCAGAATTAAAAATTTCCTCGACGAAAACACAAGAAAGATATTCTATACTTCCCATATAAAAACACATATTGATTATTGCTTTACAATCTGGGATGGATGCTCCAAATCAATAATAAAACGCCTTTATTCACTCCAGAAAAGGGCAGTGCGTCTAATCAATAGTGATAAGCTTCCGGACAATTCTAACCTACATGAACGTCTTCAGCTACTGCCACTCCACAAACGCCTACTTTTTAATAAGGCTAAACTAATTCACAAAATCCTATTTCAAAATGCAAGACATAGCGAACGACTAAATATACTCCATGTCCCTGAACCTAGGATAGACTTATTTAAAACAAGCTTACATACTCTGCCACTCAGTTGTGGAACAATCTTCCACAAGAAAAAAAAAGACACCACCAATCATTATACATACAGTCGCAACCTGTTTGAACACTATCTCAGGACAGACTACATGCCCCCTTTAAAAAAAACAGCAACTAAGACAATAATAATGGTAAATTATCTCGAACGACAACTAGACACCCACCTTGGGTATTCATGATGCCCATGTTAAACATTGTTTCAACGAGTCATGTATTATTGATTATTTTTCATGCGTTTTAATGCTTATTATTCTTTTGTTGTCAAAGAATTGCTTCATAAGAGCTGTTGAATGAAAGAATGTATGAGAGGAAATAGAGAAGAAGGGCAGAATGTCAGACGGGCCTGCGTGCCCAATTCTCAACCCTTGGAAAATAAAGATTTACTTGCTAACTACTACTACTTACTTACTTACTCCTGTAGTACTTGCTCATTGGTCTTTCTGTCTGTCCATGGTATTCTTTGCATTTTCCTCAGAAACCACATTTCTGCAGCCATCAGATGCTTTTCAGCTTGACTGCTCATTGTCCACGTTTCACATCCATACAAAAGAACAGGCTTTATGTATCCCCTCAACACTTTTTTTCTCGTTTCAATTGACATCTTTGTATTGGTCAGAATGTTTTTCATCTTGCTAAAGGCTACTTTCGTCATGGCGATTCTTGCTCTATTCTCTTCAAGGCATCTCTCATCAGATGTTATGACCGTTCCGAGATAATTGTACCGATTCACTTGTTGACGAATATTCCCATTTACTTGTATATTACATTGTGGTATTTCGTTCTTCCTAGTGACGACTATAACCTGTGTCTTTTTACAATTTAATTCTAACCCCAGTTGCTCACTGTGTACAGCAACCGCATCTACTAATTGTTGCATATCCTGTTCATTGTCTGCAATGAATACTGTGTCATCTGCATATCTAATGTTATTGATGTTTCGTCCTCCAATGATTATTCTATTTATATCTTCTACATTTCTGAAAATATTTTCACTGTATGGGGAAATACACACAAAAATTGATCGGTGTAGCCTGCGTGTATGTTTTTGAGTTTATTATCTAATAACAACAAAACCTTATAGATACGTATACCGTATCAATGTTATTTTTTTCCCACATGTGAATATAACATTCATAACAGATAACTCGTGTGCGAAAGATTAGAAGAGGTTGGAAGGGTCAAATGTAAGGCGGACCTGCGTGCCCAATTTGTGACCCTTTGAAAATAAAGTTCGTTGGCTCGTTAGTTCTTTCGTATCAATACATAGAACTCATGTATCTGCAAACATTTCGCTAATGATTATGAAATAAAGGGTTTGCTTCTGTTCGAGTTCCTAGAAACACGAAACGTCAGGAAAAAAAAGCCACTGCACTCTCCAATAGTTTCTCACTCGCCGTAAGAGTCCGAACATCAACTGCAGAGGTCAGTAAACTCCAAAAGAATTGCATTACGCAGCCAAGAGTGGACAAATCAGCAGCTATTGGATAACCAATAACAATAATAAAGACAGTTGTATATTTTTTACACAAAACACATTTAACGTATCCATAATACTGCATTCAGAAACTTGAATTGTACCTGCCCCAAAAATGGCTTCTCGCAAGTTATAATTTGGGATTCATGTTCGGGTCATGATTGGTAGCATTAATTTGAAGATCACTGCGTAAGATCGTTATATGACAGGATAGTCCACGACACGTCATCAACAGATTACCAGACGTTAAGTAGAAACACTGCAATGAGATATGTGCGATATATTTTACTTCATCTGGAACTGTAGAGTTTCGACCTCTGGAGCTAATCTAAGTGAAGTTTCGTACATTTGCGACGATGTTTGTATTTCATTCCGCAATGTGTCTGGTATACTATGTGTTGCTATCATCCAGTGCCTTGCCGACTGGCGTGGACGGTCATACCACTCCACATATTACGATCTATGACGTCACGGATCAATTTGTATGTTGTCTTCCATCTGTACCAAGATACAAGACTCTCAAGAATAGTCTCACGCTGTCTCCTTCTATCTCTCTTTCCACAAATCTTTCCGGTTGTAACAACATGTTCCAGTTTTTGTTTTCTCATAATGTAGCCAAAAAACAATGACTGCGTCTTTCTGATGTTATTGATACGTTGTCTTTGCGACTCAGCTTCCCTTAAAACGTCTTGATTGCTCATTATGGCTGTTTAATTAATTTTCAGCTTTCTTTTATAAAAACCCATCTCCAAGGCTTCCATTTACTAATTGTCCAGTATTTCGCAGCCGTTTTTTAAAACTGGTTCTATGTAACCTGCAAGATCTCTTTTTCTAACTTTCAAGGACAGTGATTTATTGGACAAAACGTGCTTCAGAATGCAGTTTTTGCTTGTTCTAGTCTGTTCTTTGCCGGTCTCTCTGGCCGAGGGGTTACACAACTTTCTCCGTAATCCCGTTTATCCACGCAGGGTAATGCAGCGCGGGAGAATTGGAAGCGGTTCTACCCGCACTGGTGACTTGCGGGATAATGAGCCGGCCGCTCAGAAAGCAATGGCAAACTACTGAGCGTAATCTTGCCAATAAATCAACAATCAGCTGAAAGATGCTGATGTTGACAGCGATGTCCTGTAAAGGATATGCGAATTTAAAAAAAAAAAAGTATGTTCTTTATCTCGGTGCTGCCTTTCAGGGCCTGTCCCTTTAGACAAAGGTTAGTGGAGTCAACCATGCACAGACCGGCGGAAGGTAAGGGGAAACCACCGCTGTATTTTCCCAAGAAAATCATGCTTGGAAATAAAATGGATCAAGATAACGATGTTAATGGGGATTCCAGTGGAGTCTCTTTATCGGGTAGGGAGCAGCATGTGCTACAGGGGATGCCCGATCTTCATCAAGCAACTGTATGCAAAGTTAATGTGTTGCTATAAGAAGAAAAAACACCCGTTCCGTAGATGGATATGGGACGTTTTTGGACTGGCACGTTTATGTGACCTGAGTACACGGAGAAATAGTGGTCAGTCTCTCCCGGTGGTCATAGGTTCGAATCCGCTTTAAGGCGGATTTTTTAAATTGAATAATGATCCCTGGATGACTAATCCTGAATATGTACCAAGAAATGCCCCAAGAAATAAGGGCGGTCTGTGTGATAGTTTAGTTTAGTTTAGTCGGTGGATCAACATCACGGCACACGGGTGTAACCCATAAGTTTAGTTTAGTTTACTCGACGGATCAACATCACGGCACACGGGTGTAACACATACATTTATTTTAGTTTAGTGGACAGATCAACATCACGGCACACGGGTGTACCACATAAGTTTAGTTTAGTTTAGTCGGCGAATCAACATCACGGCCCACGGGTGTAACCCATAAGTTTAGTTTAGTTTAGTCGACCGATTAGCATCACGGCACACGGGTGTAACCCATAAGTTTAATTTAGTTTAGTTTAGTTTAGTTTAGTCGGCGGATCAACATCACGGCCCACGGGTGTAACCCATAAGTTTAGTTTAGTTTAGTTTAGTCGACGGATCAACATCACGGCCCACGGGTGTAACCAATAAGTTTAGTTTAGTTTGGTTTGGTCGACAGATCAACATTACGGCACACGGGTGTAACCCATAAGTTTAGTTTAGTTTAGTTTAGTTTAGTCGACGGATCAACATCACGGCACACGGGTGTAACCCATAATTGCTTCGTTGTACTGCTAACTCAAGCCCGAGTCCGGAGAATCTCAGCCCAGTGCACGAACTCCGTAGCACCGATGAGAATCCTGAAATACTTTGGGTATATTTTTAACTCGAAATTTTGCCTTGGCAGCGCCGTCAGGCTACTCTTTTTCGATTTCCAACTACGAAGGGATTTTTTACGTGTGCAACAATACACACGGGCGTCCGATCTCACTACCCAGAGACCAGGGGACATTTTGTTACTAGAAGTCAACGTGAAAACATCCCGGCCCTCACCGGGGCTTGAACCCGGGACCTCCAGCACTCGAGCGGACACCATATCTTCAGACCACTCAGCCTCCCCCCCCCCCCCAAAAAAAAAAAAATGTGTGTGATATACTGAATAAAACACACATCTAGTGCCGTTCCGTCTGAACAAATATGGGTCCAGCACAATATAGCCAGTGCCCCTTAAGGGGTCCTTTACTTTAACTTGTTCTCCAGTAGCGAACGACGAGGGCTGGCACCAAACCCTTGTCCGACCGTGCTCGTCCCACAGTCAGCGTTACGTTTTAATCTTGACACCAGCGTACCCGCTGTGCTCAGTGTTATCTGGTATTTGTTGTGTATGTACAAATTGTTATATAGCTACATAGATTTATACTCTCTAAGTATCTTGTGATATACCATGAGCAGCGTTTTAAATGATGATATTGATTTATACTCTGTAAGTATCTTGTGATCATATTTTAGAGTAGTAATTTTCTACATTATGGATAATCTCTTCGTAAGCTCTCTTATCAGATTTTCTTTAAGATTAGACATATCTCGGTGATGCGTGAACAAATTTTCATTCCCGACTTCTAACCAAGATGTAAAAAGGGTAATCATTATTTAAAATCTTGTCACGCTCTGCTAAATTTTTAAATACCTCAAACTAAAATAAATTTAGGTAACAGTTTTTAATACTTAAAAGTGAAAGTAATCTTAAAAACTATCTAAAGTGAATTATGTAAAATTATATTTATCAATGTATTTACTGAAGTTCTGGAGCTGATCGAATGTGTATGAATATTTGAAGAAAGTAGTTTTTCTTTATCAAACGATAGGAATTGTATACTGTTGATAGACGTATTTTCATTTGACAGATCATGCGTTCAAGTGGATTAAATAGATTAAATTATATATATATATATATATATATATATATATATATATATATATATATATATATATATATATATATATATATATAGAGAGAGAGAGAGAGAGAGAGAGAGAGAGAGAGAGAGAGAGAGAGAGAGAGAGAGAGAGAGACAGACAGACAGACAGACAGACAGACAGACAGACAGACAGACAGACAGACAGACAGACATTAGACAGACAGACATTAGACAGAGAGTGAGAGAGAGAAAGAGATCGTGGGGCAGATAAACAGAGAGTGAGAGAGAGAAAGAGAGAGAGAGAGAACAAGGCAGACATAGAATGAAAGAGAGAAAGGGAGATAAAAGTGCAGGTAGACAGACAGAGTGTGAGAGAGTCTGAGTAAGAGAGAGAGATAGAGAGAGAGTTAGTTTTAATATTTGGTAAAATAACCTATTCATTTTTTAGCAAGACAAGCATTAAAATAGATTGAGGTCAGGTATGTGGGGTTAACAGGTAAAACGTCGGTCGTAAAGATGATTATCGCTTGGGTTAGACGTGGGTCAAATGAACTAAATTTAACCCAATATCATATCTATAAACATTATTTAATCTATATGGAATAATCTAACCCATGACACGGCGCCGTTCCTTTACAGAAATGTCTGGCTGTATCTGTCTTGAGTAATTTGTAATTTGTGAAATCTCTCTCTTAACAATCCATTCACAAACTTAGTTGCAGGCGTATATATATATATATATATATATATATATATATATATATATATATATATATATATATATATATATATATATATATATATATATATATATATATATATATATATAAGCCTCTTAGGAGCACACATGCGAACACGCCAGCACTCACACTCATTTATTATGTATGTAAATTAAATTCACCGCTTATATTAAACTGTGTACAACTTAGAATAAAACCAAATTTACTCATCAATCACATATGGTAGCAAACATAGCAAACATCATTGAATTCAAACCAAAAAAAAACAATTTCTCTGGACTTCCGAATCACGTGATTATATCCTTTGTTTATAACCACCACCACCACCACCACCATCATCATCATCATCATCATCGCCATCACCACCATCATCATCACCATCATCAATACCATCATCACCATCACCACCAACATCACCACCACCACCACCACCACCACCATCATCATCATCATCATCATCACCATCACCACCATCATCATCACCATCATCAATACCATCATCACCATCACCATCATTATCACCATCACCCTCACCACCACCACCATCATCATCACCATCATCACCATCATCATCATCATCACCATCATCATCATCACCATCATCACCATCACCCTCACCGCCGCCACCATCATCATCATCACCACCATCATCATCACCATCATCACCATCACCCTCACCGCCGCCACCATCATCATCGGCACCATCATCATCACCATCATTATCATCATCATCACCATCATTCGCTGGCCGTGAAGCTTCCTGAACACTCCATTCCACCGCCGTCTACCCCCGCCCCCTCTGTAATCCCATGTAAGTCTACATAGACAGATCTATTCACGCCTGCCTAATAATTGTTGTCCTTGATCTACCCCTTCCTCTGTTCCCCAGTATTGTGCTCTCCGGTATTCTCTTTTAGTATGTATTCGTCTCTCATGGAGTGGCCAAGCCATGAAACTCGAGGAAGTTTGTTGTTGTTAATATTTAAATTACATCGAGTTGCTACATGTTTGATACAAAATGTCGGACTGTCGGTGCTACTCGGGTGTGTATTTATACTTTCATGTCAGCGTTTCTTGTAGTTATGCGCGTATTCTCGTAGCTTCTATCATCACACTTATGGCAGTTCTATACGAACAACGTCCATTTCCCACAGCTAAATCACGCAGACATGCTTGAATGAAACCCCTTACATTGGGGTTCGATAAATCTGACCTGAAGAAACTTACTGAGACCAATTTAGTCCCGTGAGTCTAAATTCAACGTGGGTTTACGGATAGAGAAATCTGATGATGATGATTGATGATGATGATGATTGATGATGATTGATGATTGATGATTGATGATTGATGATTATGATGATAATGATGGTGGTGATGATGATGATGATAATGATGATGATGATGATGATGATGATGATGATGATGGTGGTGGTGGTGGTGGAGGTGGTGGTGGTGGTGGTGGTGGTGGTGGTGGTGGTGGTGGTGGTGGTGATGATGATGATGATGATGATGATGATGATGATGATGATGATGATGATGATGATGATGATGATGATGATGAAAACATTAAAAGTCCACATTTTACGCCATGAGGCGTATGAGTATATATATTTTTTTCGCATATCGTTTACAGGACATAGGTGTCAACATCAGCATCTTTCAGCTGATTGTTGATTTCTTGATAAGATTACGCTCAGTAGTTTGCCATTGCTTTCTGAGCGACCCGCTCAAATACCCTGTAAGTTACCGACGCTTAGAGAACCGCTACCAATTCTCGCGCAACGTCACGCTACTTACGAAAGTATACGAGATTACGGAGAAAGTAGTGTAACCTCTAGACATGAGTATATAGTACCAGCCCCATATTGTAGGATAATCGGCACTCCAACAACGATGTGGTCCATGTCGCGTCATCGCATTTACTTCCGAGAGAAGCTTCTCAGCGCCCATATTTTGGCTAATCGACCTGGGAGGCCCAAGTTAATTTTTCTAAGTCTCTTCATCGAAGAGGTTTCTATCATATGACCCAGAGCCGGCAGAAAAGTGTGTTAGCCAGTGTCCACGGCGTGGCTTCAATCATCAACAGTTATGAACCCTAACTACTTGCTGCTGATATAGTCTTGTCTTGTATAATTTATTTCCCAATGAAACCCAGGCATTCAACAAACTCACACCTGTAGAAGTGTTATGATTGGCTGGATCTTATGGAGCTAAAGTCGTTTAAGAATGCTGAAAATTAAGTGGACAGCCATAATAAGCAATTAGGAAGTTTTAAGGGAAGCTGAGTCGCAAAGACAACTTATCACAAACGGCAAAACGAGGCAGTGATAGATTTATTTTTTTTGGCAAAGTTATCAGAAGACAAAAACTGAAACATGTTGTGACAACCAGAAAGATTTGCGGGAAGAGAGATAGAGAAAGACAGCGTGAGAAGATCATTGACAGTCTAGTGTCATGGCACGGAAGAGAGTCCATCCATCCATCATGTGCCATGCCGGTAAGCGTGGGCGGTCATGTTCTGCCATCTCACTCGATCACCAGAGTCGTGGATCAGCTCCGAGTTTCTGTCTCGACCATGCCACAAGGCCAAGCCATCCAGGTACTTGCTTCTAGGTCTTCCCCTTGGTCTGTTCCCTTCGATCTTACCAGTTGTCACCAAATTCTCCAATCTATTTCTTCTCATAACATGCCCAAAAATTTTGACTGTCTACGTCTAATTTCCCTAATCAATTTACGATCTTCATTTGTTTCTTGAAGGACTTGTTCATTGGTCTTTCTGGCTGTCCATGGTATTCTTTGCATTTTCCTCAGAAACCACATCTCCACAGCTATCAGATGTTTTTCAGCCTGACTGCTCATTGTCCACGCTTAACATCCATATAAAAGTACAGGTTCTATGTAGCATCTCAACACTCTTTTTCTCGTTTCAATTGACATCTTTTTATTGGTCAGTATGTTTTTCATCTTGCTAAAGGCTACCTTTGCCATGGCGACTCTTGTTCTAATCTCTTCAAGGCATCTCCCATCAGATGTTATTACTGTTCCGAGATAATTGTACCTATTCACTTGTTGAAGAATATTCCCATTTACTTGTATATTACATTGTGGTATTTCGTTCTTCCTAGTGACAACCATAATCTGTGTCTTTTTACAATTTAATTCTAACCCTAGTTGTTCACTGTGTGTAACAATCGCATCTACTAAATTTTGCAGGTCCTGTTCATTATCTGCAATCAAGACTGTATCATCTGCATATCTAATGTTATTGATGCATCGTCCCCCAATGTTGATTCCTTCCATATCTTCAATATTTCTGAAAATACTTTCACTGTACAGGGAAAACAGATCTGGAGACATTACACATCCCTGTCTCACACCCCTTTTAATAGGCTGATATTGGCTTACTTCATTATCAACTCTTATGGCAGCTTGTTGTTTCCAATATATGTTTTTTACAAGTCTGAGATCTTTTCCATCAATTTGTAGATCTTCAAGCATCCTTATCATGCTGACATGTCTCACTTTATCAAAAGCCTTTGTGTAGTCAATAAAGCAAAGGTGTAGGTCTTTGTTTACTTCTATAGAACGTTCGATTATGGTTCTCAGTATATACACAGCATTTACTGTACCCTTGCCTTCTACAAACCCACATTGTTCTTCTCCTATTTCAGGTTGTATTTTCCTCCTAACTCTTTGCATGATAATTCTTAGCAAAATCTTCGTGTTGTGACTCATTATACTAATTGTTCGATGTTGATCACATTCCAAGGCTCCTGATGAAGAGAGTCACAACACACAGAGAGAATCACAACACAACACATAGTCACGGAAGAGAGTCACAACACACGAAATGATCCATGGCGTCGGAGATCGTAATTTGTGGAGAGGCACGATCACCCACGCCAGCCGGCAAGGCACTGGATGATGATAATGGTGATGAAAATCATGTACTGGATGAGGTATCCAGCCTCAAGCCAACCCTCCATAGTCATCCCTTACGACATGCATAGTAGGTTACATAAATAAACAATACATGTATGTTTGGTGCTCATTAAAGTGAGAAGAATGAAGTAGAGACTAGAGGACGCACTAGACAACACAAATCGGAAGCTATAACTACCGACCTGTCACCTCCAAATGATGACGGCGTCTCGCTGCAGGAACTAGTGTACTTCGGCGCATGACCAGCTAGACACCCCTTATAAATTTGTCTTCATTAGCCAGGTCTATGATACACCAGGTTTATCAGTTGTGGGTTCCTGTGTATGATAGACTTGGTTAATGAACACACGTGTTTTATTTCTGAACTGTCTTAGTGGTCTCAAAGGGTTCCTGTCAGAGCCCTAATTAGCCTAGTCAATCCCAGAGGACAGATCCCTAAGACAAGACAAGGGTAGCACGGGAGATGATAGTACGACCAGGGACAGACAGGACAGCATGAGTTAATTATAAGACCGTTAGTATCGACGGACGGACTAACCCCTAGGTGAAGGACAGGACAAGGTAATACCAAGCATTACCAGCCACGGACGACGACATACCAAGTGAGGTAACACGTGGCGATACCCCACGTGATAGATGAACTAGGCCGAAGGCTTAGGCAAGACGAGACGAAGCTTTTGACTAGAACGGTTGTGTCTGGATGTTTGTGGAAAGAGTGGACAGTGAACGATAATGAGTGCTAACTTGAGCTGTGAGCATCTGCGATAAGCTGTGTGTGTGTGCTAACTGCAAGAGCGATCACATTAGTGCATTATTCTACGAGCCTGAAAGAAGTGTGATGTATTATTGTGATATATATCATACATTATATGAGATTGTGATATACTGTTGCCATTAAATATATTATTATGTTCATTGGCGTTGAGTCAGTGTATTCACATAAATGTGACATGCCAGGGTTCAGATAAATAAGTAAGTCTGAGACCCTGACAGTTCCCCAGTTAATATTTCTATGTAAAATGGAAGGTTACAGTTTGTGTGAATGTGCCGACGAAGGCTTTCTAAACGCAACTGTCACTTGTGACTATGTTTTTCGAAGTTGAAAATTGTCACTTTCCGTGTTTGTTTCATTCTTTAATGAGTTGTTTCCTTCTTTATGTTTCTAATTTAACATACACAACCGTCTATTCAGCCACCCAGTGTACTCTTTAGCACAGACAACCGCCTCTTCGGCCACCCCGTGCACTCTTTAGCATAGACAGCCGTCTATTCGGCCACCCGGCGTACTCTTTAGCATAGACAACCGTCTATTCAGCCACTCTATCCTTATGATCACTTAACTAGATAGAATCCGTTGTATACCATTGCAGCAAAGTAAGGACACATCCAGACCCAGACGGCGAGACCAACATTGTATTTCATCTTGCGCTACAGTGTGCTTTCATCCTATTGATAAAATCATAATGGAGTCATGAGACTGAATTCGGCTGTCGGTCAGACTGGGAACTGGAGGTTGATCCACACACAAAATGTAAGCGTCACTGACGATAATATGTTTTGAAAATGCAAATGAACGTACAGTCCAGCGAAAGGGTGATGAGATCGTGGCTGGACTACAAAAGTGATCTGGCATCGTAACGAAGCGGTTATTTGACATGTAAATGAATTTTGGCTGTCAGAGAAAGGAAATATACTCTTTGCACATTGTATGCGAGTATATTAAGCTATGTGAACAGAAACAAATATAAGTAAGCTGTTAAAGCTAAATAATGTACTGTACAACAAAAAGAAAAAAAAAAGAAAGAAAAGAAATACAGTAAAAGTAAAGAAAAAAGCGTACTTCGTCTTGAAGCCATCATTATCATGTGCCTTGCCATGTGACATAGGTGTTTATGTCTTTCCACAGATATCGATTCTTTGAGTTCTAGGTCAGTTCTAATAAAAACATTCCTTATGCCATCGTCTTAGACAATCAAGCATAATTTCTCTGCCTCTTGTACCGATGATCTTTCCAGTCATCACAAAGTTCTCCACTGCCTGTCTTCTCATTATATGACCAACCAACGCTTGAAGAAACCTATTTAAAGCTGTCAAAAACTGTCATTTACTGCCAATATAGTACCTTGCGGTGTATGACAGGGGGGTCTTTGAGCCTTTAAAGCTATTTAAAGTTATTCCCATGTAATCAGACCGTCTCGTTTTCTAATATGATTAGTGCTAATATGTCACCCAAAATGGAGCTCTCACCTCTCGGGAGTGTTTCGTCTCTCTCAGAAGATATCCAAGTGGATTGATACTTAAAGTCTTAATGAACAGTTGGTTACGTATGCAGACACACGAATCTATCAATCGTAGCCGGAACTGTTCATCGCTGTGTGTTTCCTTGCGCAGTAGGCGATTGTATAGACAATATCGTTTCTTCCTTGTTCAAACTCAGTACTTCTCCGGAAGTTTGTTTGTTTGTTTGTTTGTTTGTTTGTTTTTTAAACGTTCGCTGGCTTTGGACTCAAGCGTAGTCCATACACGTGCTAATACTTCTAGTATACTGGCCTGATTTTTGCGTGTGGATTCACTTTCCCTATTACGTGTCCCACGCCATCAGGCCAACCCACCCCGACTTCTCAGGTACTTTAATTTACTACCTCAAGTCAAGGTCGAGAAATCAACATGTTAGTCAAATTGACTGATGTAGGGATTGAACCCGCTACCTCGGCATCAGCACACCTAAAGTTTAAGAGCGAGCTCTCTTATCCATCCGACCATGCTGAGCCGTAGACTAGTCAGTCAACTCTTTCATGTCCACATACACCAGCATGGCACGGACAGCAGATCTACTACAGCTCTTGTGGGTGTGATGACGTTTTGTGTACAGCACTCATGACAGACCTGTCCGGATTCAACCTTTCTGGGTACGGACAGAGATCTGAGTTATTGAGAATGGCTTATATCACTAGAGAACGTGGCGACAACTGGTAAGATTGAGAGGAAAAGAACAAGGGGAAGGCAGAGAAGTAAATACCTGGATGGCTTGGTCTTATGGCAAGGTCGGGACAAGAACACAGAGCTGATCCACGAAACTGGTGATCGTGTAAGAGGCAAAACATGACCACACATCTTACCAACATGGCACATGATGATGATGATGATATCATGGAGTCTCAGAAAAGTCATACCAAAGCCACTTCCATTCTTATAATGGATATCGTAAACAGTTGAAATACACGGAACTTGCTCAATAAGAACTAGAAGTATCACACAGCAAAAATGCATATTACTCAATAGATCAGAAGTAGAAGCATTATATATAAAAAATACATATTGCTGGACAACGTATGCAATGCATCACGCAGTAAGCATGCAGACTACTGGACAAAGGCTAGAAATTCTACTTAGAAACACAACATACTAATGGAGAAGGCATGGCTAAAACATCATCACCATCATCATCATCATCATCATCATCATCATCATCATCATCATCATCATCATCATCATCATCATCATCTTGTAGATTGCCCAACAGAATTGTTCCCTCACAACACTCTTTCGAAATGTCTATCTACCATATCCTGCCTGTGTTGCTCACAAGTGTACATTATCAAAGACATCTTGACTCCATCTGCAATGTGGCATTTCTCTTATTAGATTCTCAAGTAGTGGTCAGCTTGGCCGAATGGATAAAAGCGCATGCTCTTAAACTGCCGGTGTGCTGATGCCGAGGTAAGGGGTTCAAACCCTACACCGGTCAGTTGGACTAAAATGTTGACCTCTCGTCCCTGACTTGGAGACATAAATTACAAGTACCTCTGAAGACGGAGTGAGTTCGCCTGATGGCGAGAGACAGTGTTAATAGAGAAAGCAATCCACACGCAAAATTCAGTCTAGCACTACTAGAAGTAGTGTGTATGGACTACACTTGAGTTTAAGGCTAGCGAAAGCAAAAAAAAAAAAAATATGTTTTATATGTTCTAAATATTTTATTTTTCTCACTTGTATTTGTCTTAATAACCAATCTTCTGCAATACCGAGATCACCATGGATATATCTACTCTTGTTTTCCGTCCAGTTAATGTTTAGTACTTTTCTATTAAAACGTATATTCAAACGTAAGTGTGAACTTTTCAGCTAATTTATTAAATATCAAAGTTTCCCGCCCATATGTTGCCATAGTAAATATGCATGCTAGAAACACCACACAGAAACCAAACATGATTGTTTGACAGATCAGACCTTGGTACATCACACGGCAAAAGAAGAACAAACTGCTGGACAAATCAAGCCAAAATACATCACAGAACTTAAATACTTCTAGCTGGATGATCCAGAACAGCATGTACCAGACGAGTAAGTGGACGAGAATGTATGTCGTTTGCTCGTGTCTGCTTTGCCAAAAAGAATCGATATCAATAAGTCACGGAAATGTTGTCAGCTCAGCCAGACACATGGAGAACAGATGACGTATCGCAGCCGGGTGCAGACAGAGGTAGGGTCCCCAGGAATTCCGGCATCGGGGACTTGTAGCATATTTGAGTATATGCTTATTTGTGTGTGTGTGCAGTCGTATATGCGTGTTTGTTATAATGTACATATATATGTGTGTGTGTGTGTGTGTGTACATGGTGATTGCACCTGCACCATTTCATATGTATTTATATGTGTGCATGTCTATATGTCGGTGTATGCATCGATGTATGAGCTTGTGCACATACACATGTCCGCCCGAATGTTAGCCCGCCAATCTGTCTGTCTGTTTATCTATGTATCCACTTACCTACCTATCTGTCTGCCTGCCTGCCTGCCTGTCTGCCTGCCTATCTATCTATATCTATCTATCTATCTGTTTGTCTGTCTGTCTGACTGTCTGTCTGTCTATCTGTCTGTCTGTCTGTCTATATATATATATATATATATATATATATATATATATATATATCTGTCTGTCTGTATGCCTGTCTACCTGTCCATCTGACCGTTGGTCAGTCGTTTTGACAGTGTGTCTGTTTGACCATTTATCTATCTACCTGTCTGTCTGTCTAATCTATTTAGTATCAGCATCCGTGTGCTCTCTGTCATCAACTTGTACGCCTGGCTACGTATTCGTGCCTACACTGTTGCATCACTATCTGACAACCTCTAATATTTTCTGTTTAATGTTTCCTCGGTTGTCACCCGAAACCTTCTCCTATAACCCACCTCCTGACTTTTTTTTTATATCTCTTACATGACGTCGCAGTCAACATCAGCATTTTTCAGCTGCTGTTGATGTACTAGGCAAGATTACGCTCAGTAGTTTGCCATTGCTTTCTGAGCGACCGGCTCACATACCCCGTAAGTTACCAACGCGGCGAGAACCGCTAACGATTCTCGCGCAGGTTACGTTATTCACGATAATTACGGGATTACGGAGAAAGATGTTAACCTCTATGCCAGGGAGACCGGCACCTCCTGACTAGCACGGATAAATATCAACTAATTATTAGAGCTTCTAAACATCCATCCATCCATCCATCTTGTGCCATGTCGATAAGCGTGGGTGGTCATGTTTTGCCATCTCACTCGATCACCAGAGTCGTGGATCAGATCTGTGTTCCTTCTCGACCATGCCATGTGGCCAAGCCATCCAGGTATTTACTTCTCGGTCTTCCCCTTGGTCTCTTCCCTTCGATCTTGCCGTTGTCACCAAGCTCTCCAAGTCATTTATTCTCATAACATGTCCAATACATTTTGACTGTCTACGACTAATGACTCTAATCAGTTTACGATCTTCATTTGTTTCTTGAAGTACTTGTTCATTGGTTTTTCTGTCTGTCCATGGTAGCTCGATATGACCTTGCCGTTGTTTTGCAGCAGAAATCACAGAGGAAACATAATTTTGACAAAAGTGCATATAGAAGCGATGTCTGTGCAATCATCTACCCGCATTCTTTAATGGGACAGGCGGGATTGCTTCCCGTATCAACAATACTAGGCCGTAGGCCAAAAGCTGACACAAAGCAGTCACCTCCCATTTTGACAGAAGGACGACATACTAGGGCCATCGCGTTATTTTTTTATTTTTTTTTTTCGCGGTGTCTTCAGCATTTTCAATGCTCAGGGAATTGAAAATTTACATTATAATACTTGCTAATTTAATTACGTACCATGTTTGGTCCAAACCAGATTTTGTTTGGAATTTAATCAGTTAAAGAATTTCTTGTGTTAGGGAACCAATTAGGTAGTCTGATGCAAACAATTGACTCCATGGAAAGGCAAGTATATAAGTTATATTGACGGTCTGATGTCTTCGCGTAGTTAAGTGTCTTTGGACAACTTGTAGATCAAATGAAGCTTTTGGACATCTTCAGTGTTGGGGTCGGATGAAGCCTGCAAACTTCGCTTGTAGTATGGCAAAGAATGTAGTTTCCTATGACAAGTAAATAAAGTATATGGGCCCATTAAACTGTATAGTCAAAGCAGTGGACATCTCTGATATTTCGCTAAAGCCAACCGATTTCTTTGGCAGTTTAGCGAATTCAGATTGTTCGTTTTTAAGTTTGCGGAAATATTTAACTTCTTTGAAAGTCCAGGACACCTTAGAACCCATTTGAGGTCCCACAAAACTCATGAACTCATTTGAAAGTCCGACACAACTTATGAACTTATTTGAAAGTCCGACAAAACTTATGGACAAATTTCAAAGGTCGATGAAGTCTATGAAATCCTTCAGTTGGGGACAGAAAAGGGCCCTTGTTTATACAATATGGCGAAACCTATGGACTGCTTTGCCACTTTGCAGAATAATATAAAATATGTATGGATGGACATGATAGACAGCTAAAGCATAATGGTTTATTTGGTTGTTAACTAAAGTGTGTTTTGGCAGTTTATTAAAACATAAATACCTCTCTCTCTCTCTCTCTCTCTCTCTCTCTCTCTCTCTCTCTCTCTCTCTCTCTCTCTCTCTCTCTCTCTCTCTCTCTCTCTCACTCTCTCGGAGTATAATAACGCATTTTTACATATGGTATGCTGTCGACAGTATATTATATAGCAATTTACTAAAGCCTACATCTCTCTCTCTCTCTCTCTCTCTCTCTCTCTCTCTCTCTCTCTCTCTCTCTCTCTCTCTTTCTCTCACTCTATCAATCTGTCTATCTCTGTGTGTGTGTGTGTGTCTGTCTCAGTGTGTCACTTTTTCTTGTCTGCGTCTCTGTCTGTTTCACTCTATCTGTCTCCCTCTGTCTCTCTCTTTGTGTTCGTGTGTGTGTGTGTGTCTGTCTCTCTGTCACTCTTTCTCTGTCTTTATCTCTCTGTCTCTATGTCTCTCTCCCTCTCTCTGTTTCTCTCTCTCTCTCATTCTCTTCCTCTCTGCCTATCTGTTTTTCTCAGTATGCCTGTCTCTCTCTCTGTCTCCCCCTCTATTTGCCTCTCTCTATGTCTCCCTCTCTCCCTCTCTCCACCTCTCTCTCTCTCTCTTTCTCTCTCTCTTTCTCTGTCTCACTCTATCAATCTGTCTATCTCTCAATTTACTAAAGCCTACATCTCTCTCTCTCTTTCTCTTTCTCTCTCTCTCTCTCTCTCTCTCTCTCTCTCTCTCTCTCTCTCTCTCTCTCTCTCTCTCTCTCTCTCTCTCTAATAACGCATTCATTCATTCATTCATTTGGTCAAAGCTTTTAACACCTACCACACTGCAAACTCCTATGGACCCTGTCTGCTGTTTGCTAGCGCCTAGGGAGCAGTTAGAACCATAGTCACGTCGAATGCTCTAACATCGCATGTGCCGACTTCTATGGAATATTTAAGCGCTGAAATGAAGCGTGTGACCTCCACATTGAGTCTGGCAAAGCCCATGAGACATTTTAACACACTAGTGGGGTTCATGGTCCATTTTATTTCTGGCAAAAGCAAAGAATCTATTAAGCTCTCTGCCGAAACATTCGAGTTATACAAAAGTATACATTTGGCAGTCTGCCGAAATCTATTTGCCCATACTTTGCTAGATAAACGCAAAGGTACATTATCAGAAGAATGTGTCGTCGCATAACACATAATGCGACAAAGTTATAAAACTAACTAATGATATTCAAGAGCATATCTTCTTCTTCTTCTTCTTCTTCTTCTTCTTCTTCTTCTTCTTCTTCTTCTTCTTCTTCTTCTTCTTCTTCAGCGTTCCGAGCCATTGAGGTTCTTTGCTGCAGATACAATCCGTCTCCATTCGTCTCTCTGGTTGACCATCTCTTGCCAGTCGTTGATTCCAAGTGCTTGTAGGTCTGTATATATATTATCTCTCCACCGTCTTCTTGGTCTACCTCGGGGTCTACGGTCATTTATTTCCTGAGTGTAAGCGAGGTTTGTTTCCCTATTATCTTCCATTCTTTCTATATGCCATTGTAGTCTATTAGCCTTCAAGATACCAGTGATTAGCGGGGACTTAAACAGATCATAAATGTCTTTGTTACTTCTTCTTTTCCACTCTCCACTTTGTGTATCCCTAATGGGTCCAAAGATGCGTCTTAAAACTTTGTTCTCAAAGGTTTGTAGCAAAGCTTCGTCTCCTTTCGTTGTACTCCAGGTTTCAGAGCCATACAGCTCAACTGGTCTGATCAGTGTTTTGTATATTGTGATCTTGGTGTTACAAGATAGCGCATTTGATTTTAGTAGATGTTGTAGTGCATAGTATATCTTATTTCCAGAATTGATTCTAGTTTGTATTTCTTCCCTTATGATGTTGGAGCAGTTGAAGATTGTACCCAGGTATTTGTATGTTTCCGTTCTTTCAATGGTCATATTATCTATTCAAGAGCATATACATAAATAAACACACAAATATAGTTGAATAAACAGATGCGTTTCTGATAACAATTACTAAAGTACTAAATTCGAAATGGTCGACTTCATTGCACCAGGCTTTACCCCGATCTGGCTCGGTCCCTCTCGGTAGAATGACACGCCGCTTGCCGAAAGCATCGAACAAAGCGCGAACTCCGGAGCTCTAGCGATGACCAGCCAGGAATCTCCTGGCATACTGCACTAGTGGTCGGAACGTTGCAATCCGGGGAATGATCCGACGACCTCCACAGCACCAGGCAACAGGCTTAACCATTTATCCACGGAGAACATCCTCCATCCCTACATTATTAACATGCATGACATGAATATAAATGTTAAAAATATAGTTCTTGTCTACGCCAGAAATTTGATTTAATCATGACTACTGCGTTGAGTTATAGACTGGTCAACCACAGACGCAGCCGTTTCTTAAAATTGAAATTATTAAATGTTAGTTATCAGGGTTATAATAACCAAGGCCTACGTTGTTCCCATATTCAGAGCGTACGGATACCTAGCCATCTGCTCACGGAACTGTCCCTCTGGGTTATGACTTGTTGACATTGAAATAACTAAACCAGTGAAGAAACGTTAGCAATCCAGGCGTTACGCCCAGCCAGTCCTGATGTTCTGTACTGAAGAATATCTGGTTACATCTTAATTTGCTTCTCCGCAGATGTGAAGTTGCAGTACCTATTGTGCACACCCCACTGGTATCTGAACTTGGAGAAGCGACGGAAAGTCCTGCAACACAATCCTCTCGATACGTTATTTCGGTACCGGGTCGAGAGGAATGTTTCTACACCAACGTTATTCACTGTAAATGCAAGCGGTTTTCAGAACACAAACCATCAGAACGCCAATGCATTTGACAAGAGATTCACCAACTAACCAAACCCACGTAGCACCCCAATTTAAGAACCCTTGAGCACACTGCTTTGTCTGTGTCTCCCACTAATGACGTGCCTTTGTAGCAATTTTAATTAACAGCCATACCCGCTATTTTAACAGCATGTTCATTATCTCTGATGACGTTTTCGGCGCTAGAGATCAGAGAAACAATAAGTCGCAGTTTGCTCTTGGCAGCTGCGTACATCTTTCCTGGCTTTGTTTAGAATTAATATAGTTTATATCATGCATCTTCTTTGGTGGTGGTGATGGAGGTGGTTGTGGTGATGGAGGTGGTTGTGGTGATGGCATATTGTAGTAGCTAGAAATTCGCCTGCTGTTCCGGTATTCAGAGTTTTAATCCGTATTAAGGCGGAATTTTAACAACTGACCTGGACAGTAAGGTCGACCCAGGATAAAATGGATATCAGGAACTGTCTTTGGAAGTAAAGGCGGCCTTTGTGATACTGACCACGAGAGCCACGAGTGTCAATTGGTCTATACACATGGGTCAAGAACCATATGCCCAAAGGGTATTAATCCGTGTAAAATAAACATGTATGTTTACACGACAATTCTGATTTACCTAGCAAATGTCTATGCTGAACAAGGTTATCACTATAACATGTTTGGCGTTTGTTGACAATATACTGAGGAGCAGCTGGCCGAGTGGCTTGAATGTGAAGTTTTTCTTCGGGAGACCCGGGTTCGAATCCTCAGTAAGGTTGGATTATTTTCTGTCGGGGGTAAAAATAAAACCCTAACCTGCACAGTTCGCGGCGTCTTCACTAACCAGGCGCCCTTAATTCCTCAGGCTCAAGAACTCGTTGTCCTAAATCATAAGCTACTATTGGAAGTAGATGATAGACGACAGACAGTTGACGATATTTGCAAGACGAATTCTATGTGAGAACCTACGGCCGTTTGGGTGTCGCGGTAGTAAAATGATTAGCACGCTTATTTATCGGTTCTAGAAGTGCTTATCTGTCGGTGATAGAAGGGCAGAATGTTAGAAGGGTCTGCGTGCCAATTCTTAACCCTTCGAAAATAAAGTTTGTTAGTTCGACTGTCATGCGATCGAATCCCCATCAATGTGGATTTGCGTTAATTGATCTGGTATCCTTGGGTGGACCCAGCCTAAAGTGGGACCCAGATAGTAAAGGCGACCGGAGTGATATTGACCACATGACTACCCTTCGAGCGCTGATTGGTGTATAAAAGTATGGGCGTCTAGCACACTCTACCACATTATCGCGTGTACAAGGGATTATGCCTTCACATATTATAGGCTATGACATAACAACGTGAGTGGCAAGTTCTCTTTCTCACGCATTTTCCTTTCCAGGAAATTCTCGGAAATTTTTGAAAAATATTCGGTACCCATGTGTCAGGTAGGGAACCTCGGTAGTGTACTGGCTAGACATTCGCCTGTCGACCCATTGATCATGAGTTCCATCCGCAGCTGGGTGATTTTGGACTTTTAAAAGTTAACATAGGCACCCAGGCCGACCCAGTCTAAAATTTGTATCAATAATGTTTAATGAATTAGAGGCGGTCGGTGTGATACTGACCATATCACTTACCGAGTGCCTGTTGGTCTATACAACTACATTGTATATTTTTAATGACTTGCAGTGTTTGAAAATATTGCCGGTCCAGGTTTTGTATTCACCCTCTGCAACGTTCATGCAATATAATAGGTAAATACGAAACTTGGACCGGTAATATTTTCAAACATTTCACAGTCATTAAAAATACACCCTATATGAGTCTAGCACCGTAGACCCTATGCCCCTCTAGGCGTGTAAAAAGATCCTTTACTTGATAACTTATGAGGTTGGATAAACCCGAGAGCCTTACTCACTGTAGTATAATTCTTGCAAGTCATCACGTCGCTTTTAATACTAACCCCATTCCCCCCCCCCCCCCCCACCAGTTTACGACAATAACAACAAACAGACAGCAACGACATACTCATTTTCAATTTGGACAACAGTTAAATATACAATCACCCCGAATCAGGACGAGGATGTGCTAAAGATAGTATGAAAGGAGCTTCGAGATTGGTCATGACGTCATTGCCAAACGAGGGACGGAAAAGAATTTAAAAATGGCTTACAAGCCGGCAGAGAATTAGTGTGTACACCAACTCGAACACGAGGCAGAAGAAGGGCCAATGTGACTGACGGCATGGCATTATCTACAACATCGACACTGAACGATAAAATCAAGTTGTGTAAAGAAACAACAAACCAGCCTATAAGCAGCCAGAGAAATTGGAGGAAAAATCCGAGTTAGGATCCTAAAATCTGTTGTCGTCGTGCTTGAAGTCATTCACAAATAATGAAGGTAAGCACAATTTCTTATTAGGGTAGTAAATTACCCTTTTCCATAAGTTGGTGAGTTGATGTGTTAGGACCATGTGGTTAGTCCTTAAGAACTTATTTAGGAGAGACTAAATAGTATATTCAGTTATCGTAGTTTATGGATAAACTGTGCACTAGGATAAACCATAGTGAATTTTTTTTTACTTCTAGTTAAACAACTTATTTAATGTATAAGTATTAGACTAAGGTTGTACCTTTTTACTTCTTTAGTAATTAAATTAAATCAGCTGTGATTTAGGAGTGTATGATTGACTAAAGATTTAGAAGGCTAAAATAATTAGTTCAGTAATAAGGAACTATTTTAAACGTACAAGCACTAGTAGGAGAAATTAGTGTAATTTGTAATAGAAAAAGAACATGAGCACATGGTATGTTAAATATTTTTTCTACATGTATCGTATAATCTTGTGCATTTGGTAGAAGCAAGCATGTGGTGAATCGGTTGTGATTTCATTGGTGTTATATCTGTGAATTTATCTTTTGTGAGTCACATAAGTATGCATAATTATCACCCATACAAATATGGTGGAATGAGTGAGGTTCCATTATGTTTTCATTGGTGGTGAATATATGAGTTTATCATTCGTAAATCACGTAAATATGCCAACTTATCATACATGAAAATATGATTAGAATTCCTGATGATTGCTGTGGATTGAGTGAGGTTCCAATATGATTTCATTGGAGTTGCATATGTGAATTTGTCATGTGTAAAGCACATCAGGATGCCTAAGTATCATACATGCCAATATGGTTATGATTTCTGATGAATGAATGTGAATTGAGTAAGGAGAAGAGACATGTTGAGAAGGAGTTGATCAATCAATCAATCTCATGACAGAGGCACTGTGATATATAATGTCCTATCTATCAGAAGAGAACTTGTTAATAATACCCATACACTAATTACTAATTTAGTGCACTCCTAAGCATGAAACTACTCTGTGTTCCATATACCTCAGGTTACAATCATATAGTTTTGTTTCCTGAATGATGATGATGATGATGATGATGATGATGATGATGATGATGATGATGATGATGATGATGATGATGATGATGATGATGATGATGATGATGATGATGATGATGATGACGACTGATGATGATGATGATGATGATGATGATGATGATGATGATGATGATGATGATGATGATGATGATGATGATGATGATGATGATGATGATGATGATGATGATGATGATGATGATGATGATGATGATGATGATGATGATGATGATGATGATGAATGGCCTAAAGGCAGAGTACATACATGGTGAAGAGCAGAGAATATATAGTACATACATGGTGAAGAGGAGAGAATATATTCCCCTTGAAACTTTTGACTAGCAAGAATTCACCTGAATGTTATACAAGAGATGATAACATAATATACTTATATTGTTTTTTTTTAAAGCGACTTATATTGTTTATAAGCACATACCTATTGCAAGGGGGAATTAATTTAAAATCCTAAATGTATGAAATCTTTTTCTTTAATGAGAGGAGATCTAGAGAAAATAATTATGTACAAAAGAAAATGATGAACATAATTGTCAAATTTCAATTCGATCAAGGTATTACTCAAACTGGAGACCATGTGTGACAGGCGTGGGTGAAGTTAACACTTCGTATCGACTAGTCTAAATCTTTAGCGGCCTATAATGAAGGATTGGATGGAGCGAAACCATTATGGGGTTTATAACTATTTGAGAACACCAGTACCCTCTTCCTCTACTTTTTATTTTTTCGTAGGATCAAAATTCTCTTTATTGATTTTATTTTCTTTTTTCTTGAAAGTGTACAGTGTTCCATTTCTGATGTTCATATTGATGATATCAGTAGATATATGTTTGATGATTGAATTTCAGGTAGTGGCTAGATCCACCTAGATCCAGACCTGACTGTTGCGTGAAGCACCTTGTTGAGTGAAGCACCTTGTTGAGTGAAGCACCCTGATAGAGTGAAGCACCTCGTTTGAGTGATGCCCTTTGATAAAGTAGTGCAGAAAGCTATTCACCTGCAAGATTTTCCTATACCCATGTAGGGCAGGTAACATAGATAATTTATACTTTAACCTGAAAGTGGATTACTAGATACAATATTCTGCTCAGACCTTGACAAGATCAACATTAAGAACAAGTAACACAGATATAGGGGCTGCGTGTTCTCGAGGTATGGCGTCCGCCTCGAGTGCTGGAGGTCCCGGGTTCAAGCCCCGGCGAGGACCGGGATTTTTTCACGTGGACTTCTAGCAATAAAATTTCCCCTACTCTCTGGGTAGTGAGGTCGGACGCCCGTGTGTATTGTTGCGCACGTAAAAAATCTCTTGGCAGTTGGAAATCGAAAAAGAGTAGCCTAACGGCGCTGCCCGGGCAAAATTTCGAGTTAAAAATCTACCCAAAGTGTTTCAGGATCCTCGTCGGTGCTACGGAGTTCATGCACTGACCTGAGTTTTTCCAAACTGAGATTTGAGTTAGGAGGAGAACGGAGCATTTATGGGTTACACCCGTGTGCCTTGATGTTGATCCATCGACTAAACTAAACAAACATAGATATAGTCATTGACTACTTTCCGCATGGATTCACAAACCAAGAAGTGGAGAAACTGGAGTGTATACATTTCTTTCTTTTTTTCAGATTGCACATATGCCCGTAGAAGATGAGCAGTAAATGTAATAGAAAGAACGAACGAACAAACTTTATTTTCAAAGGGTTAAGAATTGGGCACGCAGGCCCGTCTAACATTGCACAGATATATAGCTGGTGATATGTATATTGTATTTGGCACATCAATGATATATGTATAGTTATAGATATATATGTATATGTCCTTTTTGTATTGAAGTGGATTGTGTGTTTTATTTTTAATGTAATGGTCAATAACCCGATTTATGTTTATTAAATCATAAAATTGAGGTCATGTCATCTATTGAGTGCTTTTCTTGTCGTAGTTAAGTTGTTTAATTAAAACAAATCGTAGACAATAATTAATTTATATGAGAGAGGAGAGGCAAGGAACCACCAAAGGATATTGTTGGTGGTAAGGGAAAACTGTTCATTTGGTTTCCTAAAGGTATTCTTTGGTTCTCCGAGACTCTATTTATGGACTAAAGCAACTGAGACATTAAAAGTTAACTTAATTAGAACGGGCAGGATCACATTGGGAACGAGGAACTTGATTGTCCTCTATCTCTTTGAGATTGTCCCAAAAACATCCGACACTCACCAGGAACCCGAGCCACTGTCTTGCTAGGCAAGCGCGTTAACCACTATGCAACTGCAGTTGTGTTCCCTTCAGATGACAAGCATTTCAGGCCATCAAACACATTTGGCCGGTCTCTGTGGCCTAAAGACTTGCGAACGCGATTCGTGAGCCGCTTACCACGCGTTCGAAACACAGCGGCGACCGATTTGGCAGCAGACCATGTCGCGCTGGGGTTTTAACGTGTTGGTATGGGAGCTGGTCGTTCAAAAAGCAATAGCAAATTCATCATCATCAAGTGCCGTGCCGACTGGCGTAGGCGTTCATGTCTCTCCACAGATCTCGGTCTTTGGTTTTCTGGATCAACCCTGCCGTTGATATTCCTCCATGCCACCGTCGCAATCCATCCAGCATCATTTCTCGTGATCTGCCTTTACCTCTCTTCCGCTCGATCTTTCCTGTTGTCACGATGTTCTCCAGCGCCTCTCTTCTCATCACATGACAAAAATAAGCTGTTTGTCTGTTTCTTATTGTTGTATATAATGTTCTAGTTTCGCCAGCCTCTTTAAGGCATTCGTCGTTAGTTACTTTGGCAGTCCAAGGAATTCGCAACATTCGTCTAAGGAACCACATCTCTGTTGGCAAAGTCATTCATTCAGTAGCATGCCCTTTGCAGAACCTCGCTCCCATAACAACCTTCCGGAAAACCCCTCGATCACAAGCAAGATGTCCCGCGTCTGATACACCCATCTGGAGATCATCCGCCACATCCTGCACCCATCTTCTCTTTGGCCTTCCTCTTCCTCTCTTCCCAGGCATATACCCTTCCATTATTGTTCTCTCCAAACTTTCGTGACGTTTCAAGTGACCAAAATACTTCAATTTTCTTTGTTTTATCGTCTTTAATAGCCAACCCTCCTCAATATTCAACTCTTGAAGTATGGATGCATTTGTTCTTTTCTTTACCCAAGATATTCTTAGAACTCGTCTATAACATTTATATTCAAAGGCGTTTATGCGCTGTTCAGCTTGTTTAGTAAGTGTCCATGTCTCACAGGCGTATGTTGCAATGGGAAAGATGCATGCTCTTAAAAATCTAATTTTTGTAGTTCTGTCTGTCCCACTCCATAATTTATTCATCTGTTTTAGTCTTTGAAGAGCAATGGATAGTCGCCGTTTAATTTCTTTCATTGTGTCACCGTTATTGGTAATCAATGACCCAAGATATTCAAAATTTTCCACCACCTCCAATTTTCCCCCATTAATGTATATTTCTTTCTCCATAGTAGTTTTATCTGTATGCATTATCTTTGTTTTTGCTATGTTAAGATATAAGTTGTGATTTTCACTATTCAATTGGGTTGAGGCTATTAGGTTTTCTATGCCATTCTGTGTTGTGGATAGTAATACTGTATCATCAGCATATCGAATCTCTGGTATGTCATGACCGCCGATATTTAGGGCATCATATAGCTCCCTGTTTATATCATCTCTTACATTTCTCATTATATTTTCGGCGTACAGGTTAAACAAATAGGGTGACAGCACGCAGCCCTGACGGACTCCTTGCTTGATGTCAAACCAATCTGATGTCTCGCCATCTATTCTAACTGCTGCTTGTTGGTCTAGATAGAGCATTTTTATGAGTTGTACTACATGTGATGGAAAGCCCATATTCCTCATGATTTCCCAAAGTTTCTGATGTTGTACACAGTCAAATGCCTTTGAATAATCCACAAAACATGAGAATAGGTTTACATTAAATTCTCTGCACTTCTCTATTATTAAACGCATGTTGAATATGTGATCTCTTGTTCCTCTTCCTTGTCTAAATCCAGCTTGAACCACGTTAATCTCTTCTTCCATTTTCTTACGAAGTCTTCCCATTATGACTTTTAGTAGAATTTTACTTGCATGACTGATCAGGGCAACAGTTCTATAGTTGGTGCATAATTTCAGGTTGCCCTTTTTTGGTATTGGAATGAAGATAGTTCTCTTCCAATCTTTTGGCCATATACCATATTTCCAAATCTTTGTACATAATGCATGATATATGTGTATGCTTTCTTCTCCTCCCGCTTTAATTAGTTCAGCTGGTATCTCATCACATCCAGGTGATTTACCATTCTTCAGGTTCTTTATAGCCCAAGCAATTTCATCTAATGAGGGTTCAGGTTCTGTCTCTGCTGTCATTGGCTCATGTATCTCATTCATATCCTCACTGTCACTCATATCATACATTCCACTGCAGTACTCCTGCCATCTTTCTAGAATTTGTCTAGATTCTGTTAAGGTATTTCCCATCTTGTCACAGATAACATTCAATTGAGGTTGAACATTTCTTGTCAATAACTTCATTTCTTTGAACATTTCATAATCTCTTCCAGTCTTATGATATTGCTCTATTCTGGTACAGCAATCTTGTATATATTGATTTTTGTCCTTTCTTGTGTTCTTTCTTATTTCTCGAGTTAAAGATTTATACTTCATCCTGCTGTTATCGGATTCATCTCCTTTCTGTTTCAGCTCCCTTCGTTGTTTTATTAATTCTAACGTGTCTGATGTAATCCATGGCTTAAGTTGCTTTTTCTTGGTCGGAATTAAATCTTTGGATGCAGTTATCAAGATATCTCTAGCTTGTACTGCCAGTTCATCAGGTGTCATTTCTTCTTGTACAGACATCAAGACCCCAAAGCGATTCCTAACTTCTATGTTGTATGCATCTGGTATTTTTGTGAGATCAACACGAAGTGGCCTTGGTCCTCGGGTAAGCTTTTTGAGCTTTAATTTCAGATCTGCTTCTAATAACTGATGATCTGTATCACAGTCTGCACTTCGTAGGGTTTTTGCAGATGTTATGCTTGATCTCCATCTTCTTTGTATTAAAATATAATCTATCTGATTTTTGGTAAAACTGTCTGGAGACTTCCATGTGAAGAGTCTTCTTGGATGTTGTTTAAAAAGCGTGTTGGCTATCGTTAACTCATTTTCTGTGCAAAATTCAATTAATTTGTCACCTGCATCATTTCTATTTCCTAATCCAAATTTTCCTAAATGGTGTCTCTCATTTTCAGCTCTTCCTGCACCTACTTTTGCATTAAAATCTCCCATTATTATTGCTATATCATTATGACCAATCTTATTTAATGTGTCTTGTAGTGTGTTGTAAAAATCTTCAATTTCGTCCTCCTCTGCTGTTGAAGTAGGTGCATATATCTGTATGAGAGTTGTGTTTTTTGGACGGCCTTTAAGTCTAATAGTGAGGATTCTATCACTAACTGGATTATATCCCATTAAAGCTTTTGCAGTTGTCTTATCTAAACAAAATGCCACTCCTCTCTGGCCTCCGACATCTCTACGAGAATAAATGAAAATACTTCTATTTTCAGTTGTAAAATGTCCCTTGCCGCTCCAGCGATGTTCACGAATTCCTAGAATTTGAATGTTTAACCTCTCAATCTCATCACACACTACTTTAAGCTTTCCCTCATACAAACTTCTCACATTCCACGTTGCTATTCTCACTCTGTTTCTTAGTCTGACACAGGGGATTTCCTTGGTGTTGGCAAACTACTGGACGTAAAACTTGCCAAGACAGCAACAACAGCAGTAAAATCCTGGTGTTGACACCGATGTGCTGTAAATAGGATGTACAAAAAGAAGAAAAAAAGACACACTTGTTCCTGTGAACTGTCAATATTGTCAGCTGTGATCGATGGACAAGAACTCAGGTTGGACTTCACAACATGACTGGTGTTGCATGTCAGCCGGTCGTGACGATCGTTTCATGCTAGTTGTGTTCCAATCAATTACCTTCGCCAGTTATAGAACATGAATAGGGGAGAATCTTTCATAATGCACGGATAGGGGAAAGTTTGTTATAATACGCGTATAGGGGAGAATCGTTTATTATGCACGAGTAGGGGAGAATCTGTTATAACACATAGATATTGGAGAAAATATATTATAAAACACAGATAATGGAGAATCTGTAATAAAACATGGATAGGGGAGAATCTGTTATAAAACATGCATATGGCAGAATTTGTTATAAAACATTAATAAGGTACAATATGTTATACAATTTTGATAGGAGAAAATATGTTATAATACACGGATAGGGGAGAACCCTTTATGAAACATGGATAGGGGAGAATCAGTAAAATATACTTATGGGGGAAAATCTGTTATAATACTGGTATAGGGGTGACATCGAACATGGTTGTGTTGTAATCAGTAAAAGTAAAGGCCGCCCGTGTCGTGTTTGTCTGTGGCTAGCACGAGAACAGCGAACAGATAGTTGTTAGTTATGATCTGTAGGTGTTTGGTTCACCAGTGCATTATTCTTAGATAATCCTGGGGGTTGTCGTTGCAGCTAAGGAGTTCGTGCTTTGTACGATGCTTTAAGCAGACCGCCCTGCGGAAAGAGACCGAGACATGTGGGATAAACCCCGATGCAATGAAGTCGATCCTCTCGAGACAGAGACAACGGCTAAGGTCATCGATCAGCTTGGTCACTGCCAAGAAGGAAAACAATAACAGACTACTTTCTTCACAGATGTCTAGAACATTATGGGGCGAAATACACTTGCAAACTTACTGACAATTGGCAACAATGAGGGGAAAATATCAAGGGGAAAACAAAAAGATACATGCTTGGATGGCTACCACGTGGCATAAACGAAATAAGAACCTATACCCGATCCTGACTGGTGATTGTTTGGGATAGCGAACCATAACCGCCGAAGCTGATCGGTATGGCAATGGTGATGATGAGGACGATGACGACGATGAGGATTTTAAATACCGCCTGTTTGTAAAGTCTCACTACATTTATACAAAACACCGCCTCATAAACATGGATACCAGACAATGTTCAGAACTGTCTGGTTATTGTCTAGACGGAAAGGTGACGGGAAAGGGGGACTGGTCACCTCACCTGATATGTCGTAACCTAGAATATGTTTTGAACGTCTAGCACTTTACATTCCAGTATCTACAAAGTGTAGTGAGGCTTTACAACACCCTGTAGTACAAGTACAGAACGGTTTTTACTTCTATAGCTCTTTCTAATACTGTCTTGAGAATATATATATATATATATGTGTGTGTATATATATACATCTCACTCCGGCAGCTCCAAGAGAAGTGCAGAGAACAGAGGAAGCCATTATATGTTGCCTTCGTTGACCTCACAAAGGCATTTGACCTCCTGAGCAGAAGCGGCCTTTTTAAGGTCCATGAAAAGGTTGGATGTCCACCCACCCTTATTAATCTCGTGAAATCATTCCACGAAAACATGCAGGGGACCATTTTATTTGACGGTTCAACATCTCAGTCATTCAGCATCAGCAGCGGAGTAAAGCAGGGCTGCGTGCTTGCTCCTATACTCTTTGGTATCTTCTTCGCCGTTCTCTTAAGGCAGGCATTTGGGACTGCCACTGAAGGCGTATACCTCCACACAAGATCTGATGGCAAACTTTTTAACCCATCAAGACTCGAGGCAAAGACCAAAATAAAATCAAGATGCGTAAGAGAACTACTTTTTGCAGATGATGCAGCACTGACTACTCATATAGCAGAAGATCTCCAAAGGCTCATAGATCGGTTTCCAGCCACCTGCAAAGACTTTGGGCTCACCATTAAGCCTAAATAAAACACAGGTGATGGAACATGATGCTGGTGCGCCTCCGTCAATCAAAATTTCTAATTACGAATTGAAGGTCGTCCACGAGTTTGTGTATTTGGGGCCGACAATATCAGATAATCTTTCATTAGAGACAGAAATCGACAGACGCATTGGAAAGGCAGCCACAACATTTCCAGGCTAGCTAAAAGAGTTTGGGAGAATAACAGACTAACAGAGCGTACAAAAACTCAAGTATAGAAAGCTTGTGTTGTTAGCACACTACTCTATGGGTCTGAATCCTGGACCCTGTACTCAAGACAGGAAAGGAAGTTGAATTCCTTCCATATGAGATGTCTGAGACGTATCCTGGGCATAACATGGAAAGACCACATAACAAAGAAACATGTGCTTGAAAGAGCAGATATTACCACAGTGCACACCCTCTTCAAGCAGAGACGCCTCTGGTAACTGGGCTACGTATCTCGAATGGAGGATGAACGTATTCCCAAGGATCTCCTATACGGAGAACCAGCCACAGGAAAGAGGCCAACCAGAAGACCCCAAATGCGATATAGGGATGTGAATAAACAAGATATGAAAACCCTTGTAATAGATCCAGACACGTGGGAAAGAGTTGAAACAGACAGATGCTCCAGGAGAAGAGATGTACGAAACGGACTGGTGCTCTTTGAGCGCAATCTGATCCAACAAACTGAGGATAGGCGGCACAGGCTTAACACGCAGTCACTTAATGCGGGAATTGCCTCGTCTTACAGATGCGGAAACTCTGACAGGGATTGTCAATCTCGCATTGGACTATACAGTCACCAGCGGTGCTACCAGGTACCTCCCAAGCAGCACAACTCTATAGAAAGAGGCCTACTACTACTACTATAAATATATATATACACACACACACACACACACATATATATATATATATATATATATATATATATATATATATATATATATATATATACAGAGAGAGAGAGAGAGAGAGAGAGAGAGAGAGAGAGAGAGAGAGAGAGAGAGAGAGAATATCAAAGGACATCCTTTTTGATGAACTACAGATGGGTAAGAGATATCAGGGTCGACCGCTACTAAGATACAAAGATGTGTGTAAGCTGGACATGATTGATACAGGCATTGATAACGCACATTGGGAGAAAGTCGCCGCTGAACGTGCTGCATGGAGGGCAAATATCAGACATGGAATAGAGACAAAGAAGAAAATGCTTGCAGATAAGTCACACACCGAGCGTGTGAGACGTAAGATGGTGTATGGCGGTGGAAATGACCATGTGTTTACATGCATCCACTGTGAACGAACATTTACAGTGCAAATTGGCCTTATTAGTCACATTCGCTACCGCCATGGGTTGTAGTTATTATGCCTTTTTTAAGCACAATGTAGCAAAACTATCGTCTGTCAAGACGGCAAGGCGCCAATATATATATATATATATATATATTATATATATATATATATATATATATATATATATATATATATATATATATATATATATATATATATATAGCATTGTTTATGCCCTTTCCCTTCACAAATTCACACTGTTTATCACTAATTTCTGGTTTAATCTTGTTTTTGTTTATTCTTCCCATGATTATTCTCAGTAACAGCTGTTGGAGCGCTGATGGTGATGTAGGGGGTACATGTGATAAGGACACAGTTAACGTCGAATACTATGCAGATCTCCTTATAAAACTTTAAAAGACACGTTTTGGCCAGAAAATGATGGATGAAACCAACTCAAAATCTTCTTTTGCTTCAAGACAACGCGCCCTCTCTCAAAGCACGACTTCTGCAGCGAGCAGCGAACGATTTTAATATTGACATTTTTCCACACCCACCATATTATCCATCTGACATTTTGTTTTCTCAAATCTCAAAAGGAAAATATAAACAACTCAAGAACTATTTTCACAGTGTTGAAGATGTACAACAGTGATAGTTCGAGATATAGTGCTCGGTCCTAAAATATGTTTAAAGTCAAGCAGAAATGGCATAAGTATGTCAATTAAAGTGGCGCTATAAGAAAAAATAAACAATAAACACCATTCACAATTTCATTTCCCTGTGACATGTTTTTTCTTCATATTTTAGTTAAAAACTGATGACTGGCCCCTTGTAAATAAGAAGAGAAATGTGAGCGAGGCATATCTATAAACGATGCTTTAACGAAAAAAAGCAAAAGCAGTGAACACAGCCTTGTTCACAACCAACACAAAAGTCTAATCAAGAAGCTACTTCCTACCCGATGCTGACAGATTAAACTAAGAGCAGGGACACAAATGTCAAATCCAGAAGTTTCTCCTATCCTGCCAATGACAGATGAAACAAGGAACGCAGACAGAAGAGAAAACAAGGTAAATTACTTTTCGTTGCAATGTCAGATCTGTAACTCAATGTATGTGTGTTGGGTCTGGTTGTCCTAGCCATTGAACGCCGCGCGTTTGGTTAGAAAGCAGCGGGTTTGTATCTACAATAGGGATTAAAATGACAGCATTAAACGTGCGGCCCGGGTGATGTGATTATCTACACGGATGGGTCAGTGTTGAGAGGTAGGAGAAGTGCCTGGGGGTTCTTGGCAAAAACTAATGGTCGGCGTTTGGTGCAGGAGAGCCTGGCGTATGATAACACTACATCTAGCTTAAGAATGGAGGTGGAGGCGGTCAGTGCATCTTTCCGCTGGATAGAAAACACGATACATACACACATTGTGATTGTAACTGACTCAGAAAGCATGCTGAGAAGGGTGAGAACAGGTAGGCTTCGTGCAGAGTGGCTTGCTTCGCTTCGGAGGTCACGGGTAGTAAGCATCACCTGGATCTTTTCTCCTGGGCATGCCGGTGTGCTGGGGAATGAACAGGCGGACAGATTGGCTGGCTCTGCAAAATTTGGTGGAGTATTGATGCATGACAAGGCAGGCGTGGTTGCGGCCTTGTGGGAGCACGTGTACACCTCGGAGGAGCAGATGGAGCACCATGGTCTGGTAAGAATGAGACAACGAGGTGTGACGAGGGGATCTGGCCGACGCTCGGCGCTCGGAGGAAAGGCGAGACGGACATATAATCAGATTGCTACTGGAACTATTAGTGTTGGAACTCTTCGCTGGCTGCTGAGGATGGGGACGGAGCGCTTATGGGAATGTCCTGAATGCTGTGATGTCTGTTCCTAAATCAATCAATCAATCAATCAATCATTAAACGTGCGATAGTAATTACAATAACTATGCCATTGTGTTGTAACTTGTCAACATTGGTGTCAACGATGTCAAGAGTGTTACCGGCGTAACATCACGGTGCAGACGAACACGGTGACGTCATAAGGATAGTTTAAGGATGGCCGCCCCATTTTTGACATGCACCAAAGAGGAGCAGCGTTCTGTTATCCGTTTTTGATCAGTCTCATCATCATCTCATCTTGTGTCTCTTGTACCTTCCGGTGTCTAAAAAACAGCGGGAGAGTGCCGCTTATGTCGTATCGAGATTCCCATGGACTGCTATTTCCTCTGCCCATCGATTACGAGGTCGGCCTCTTCTTCTGCTTCCATTGGGTCTTACACCATTGTTTGTTGTGGTATACTGTCAGCTGGTAATCTAGTTACATGGCCAAACCATTTAACTTGTTGCCTTCTGATAAAATCTAACGCTGCTATAACCATCACTTTAGTCCTGATTTCTTCATTTCTGATTGTCTCTCTTCTTGATACATGGAATATTCTTCTCAGGAATCTCATTTCTGTTGTGATTTTTCTGTTCCCTTTTTCTGTCATTGTCCACGTTCGGCATTTCTAGCACAGAGTTGGTAGGAAGAGTGTGTTGTAGAGTGCTCTCTTAGTAACTATTGATGCGTGTTTGTTCTTTAGTATTGGTGCCATTTGTCCAATGAGTTAATTTGCCTTATTGTATCTATTTTCAATCTCGTCTTCTGATTTACCATTTGATGATTTTGTACTTCCTAAGTTCTTGGAGCTGTTTACTTGTTTCAGGGGGTGTTCTTTTAGATACATCTTTGTTGTGTTTTCATTTTTGGTTATAGTCATTACCTCTGTTTTACTGATGATAATTTTCGTTTAGGCCATTCGTTTTTATCAGTGAAACCTATATAAATTTATTGTCGAATGTATGGTGATGCATGCATGTCAGTCCAGCAAGTGCAAGAGTGGATAAGGAAGTTTCAAAAGGGCGTGAATTCTGTGTCAGGCTGTTCACGACCGGGTCAGGCACACCGAGTAGTGACCCGAGTCGATTGCAGCCGTTGCAGGCCTCGTACAGGGAAACCGCCGACAGACTGAGTGAATTGCCGCAAATCTTGATATCAGTCAAGGTTCAGCACCATTCACATCATCCATGATGTGCTACAGTACAGCAAAGTGTCTGCAATATGTGTGCCAAGGCAGCTTACTCCAGAATTGAAACACCACAGCACTTATGCTTGTCAAGAACTTGTTCAGTGCTTTGAAGCAGAAGGTGATGGCTTCCTATCAAGAATTGTTACTGGAGATGAAACCTGGTTCACTACCACTAGCCGGAAACGAAGAGAGAGAGAGAGAGAGAGAGAGAGAGAGAGAGAGAGGAGAGAGAGAGAGAGAGAGGAGAGAGAGAGGAGAGAGAGAGAGAGAGAGAGAGAGAGAGAGGAGAGAGAAAGGAGAGAGAGAGAGAGGGGGAGAGAGAGAGAAGAGGAGAGAGAGGAGAGAGAGGAGAGAGAGATAGAGAGAGAGAGGAAGAGAGAGAGAGAGGAGAGAGAGAAGAGAGAGAGAGAGAGGAGAGAGAGAGAGAGGGAGAGAGAGAGGAAGAGAGAGAGAGAGGGAGAGGAGAGAGAGAGAGAGAGAGAGAGAGGAGAGAGAGAGAGGAGAGAGAGAGAGGAGAGAGAGAGAGAGAGGAGAGAGAGAGAGAGAGAGAGAGGAGAGAGAGAGGAGAGAGAGAGAGGAGAGAGAGAGAGAGGAGAGAGAGAGAGGAGAGAGAGAGAGAGAGAGAGAGGAGAGAGAGAGAGAGAGGAGAGAGAGAGAGAGGAGAGAGAGAGAGAGGAGAGAGAGAGGAGAGAGAGAGGAGAGGAGAGAGAGAGAGAGAGAGAGAGAGAGGAGAGAGAGAGAGGAGAGAGAAAGAGGAGAGAGAAGAGAGAGAGGGAGAGAGAGGAGAGAGAGAGAGAGGAGAGAGAGAGGAGAGAGAGGGAGAGAGAGAGAGAGAGGAGAGAGAGAGTGAGAGAGAGAGAGAGGAGAGAGAGAGGAGAGAGAGAGAGGGGGAGAGAGAGAGATAGAGAGAGAGGAGAGAGAGAGAGAGGAGAGAGAGAGAGGAGAGAGAGAGAGGAGAGAGAGAGTGAGAGAGAGAGAGAGGAGGAGAGAGAGGAGAGAGAGAGAGAGATGAGAGAGAGTGAGAGAGAGAGAGGAGAGAGAGGAGAGAGAGAGGGGGGAGAGAGAGAGAGGAGGAGATAGAGAGAGAGGAGAGAGAGAGAGGAGAGAGAGAGGAGAGAGAGAGTGAGAGGAGAGAGAGAGAGTGAGAGAGAGATGAGAGAGAGAGAGAGGAGAGAGAGAGAGGAGAGAGAGAGAGAGAGGATAGAGAGAGAGGAGGAGAGAGCGAAAATGAGAGGAGAGAGAGAGGAGAGAGAGAGAGAGAGGAGAGAGAGAGGAGAGAGAGAGGAGAGAGAGACTGAGAGAGAGGAGAGAGAGAGAGGAGAGAGAGAGAGGAGAGAAAGAGAGAGAGAGGAGAGAGAGAGAGGAGAGAGAGAGGAGAGAGAGGAGAGAGAGAGAGGAGAGAAAGAGAGAGAGAGAGGAGAGAGAGAGGAGAGAGAGAGGAGAGAGAGAGAGAGGAGAGAGAGAGAGAGAGAGAGGATAGAGAGAGAGAGGAGAGAGAGAGAGCAAGGAACGGCGCCATCCCTCCTCACCACAACCAAAGAAGTTTCGCACAGGGCCATCTGCAATGAAGGTTATGCTGACTCTCTTTTTGGGATGAACGAGGCGTTATGTTAGAGCACTACATGCCAAGAGAGAAAACTGTCAACATTTATACGTATACAGATCTTCTCAGGAATCATCTTCGAGAGCAATCGAATCCAAACGACGTGGACTTCTGAGTAAAGGTGTCTTTTTGCTTCATGACAAAGCTCGATCCTATACTGCCCGCGCAACGATTGAAACCATCGAATAACTCCACTTTTAGTGTGTACCACATCCTTTGTACTCGCGAAACGTAGCCACAAATAATTTCCACGTGTTTAGACAACTCAAAGAGTCATTGCGTGGAAAGACTTTTTGGTTTGATGAAGCGGTACAGCGTGTGGTGCATGAGTGGTTACACACTCGACCATGAGAATTTTTTTTTTTGCAGGAATCCAATCACTCTGGAAGACTTGCGCTGGAAGACTTGCATTGAAAGCAGTGGTGACTACATCGAACAATAATACATTTGTTCTTAACTTTTTCAGAATATATTCACTCACACACAAGTCGGGCTTTCATTTTAATCCCCCATGCATTTCAGGACAAGCCGATTGTCACTTTACACAGCGAACTGAATTTAGAGAACGACAAATACTCCTGGCATACAAAAACATGCAGCATAGGAAAATAATCCTGTGAGTGTGCATGTCAGTGGCATCGAGTCGTTAGAAATATGAATCATGGATAAAGAAGATTAAAAAGCCCTAACAAACATTATATATGTGGTATTACCGTGTGTTGAAGGTGTTGTGTTATCGTACATTGAATATGTATTGTTATCGTACACTGAATATATGGTATTAGCTAACATTGAATAAGTGTTACCATGCGTTGAATATGTGGTGTTATCATACATTGAATATGTGGTATTAGCTGCATTAAGTATGTTGTGCTACCGTGCATTGTATATATGTGGGGTTTAGCGTGCATTAAATATGGTGATGTTACAGAAGTCTAAGAGCAAGCTGGATTGAACCATCTGTAAGCTAACAGGTTATGGAAAATACATTGAAGCACGGAAGACTTCTGAAAGTAATCTGACTGCTAACGTTTTCATTGCTTGTTCCTCTGCAAAATCTTAACATATATTTTTGTTTCATTTGATACGGTTATATCTTGCTGCAGTCAAGATTTTTCTTGTATGAAATAAAATGATTGACGTTTCACGTCTAGCCCTTCGGCTGAAATACTTAACAACGATAATCTCTTGTATTAATAAAATAGCAGCTGTCTGGAAAAGAAATATTTAAAGATAGAACTGCCTGGGAAATGATCATCATCCTCACCGTCATGTGCCATGCCGATAAGCGTGAATGGCCATGGTTCAGCATCTTACACGATAACAAGAGTTTTTTTTTTGTCTGTCCCGAATATATGCCCTGTGCCACCAACACAGAAGCGTGTTACTTTTAACATCAAGGGAGTTTGCTTTGCATTGTGCATTGTTTCGTCAAGCCTCTGTCTCAGAACATCTGACTTCCACAAGCGTGTTTTAGGGTTTAATTTCCCTAGGGTTTGGCTGTCCCCGCTCTACCTATAAGACGGCAGGGTTAGATATCACTTCGTCTGGTTCACATCTCTGGACCTGTTCGACATAGGAGACGCTACAAGTAGATGTGCTGCCGTTGGCATAGCTCTTGGGATCCTTAGAACATTTAAGTCACTCTACCATGGCGAAGAGGCTACAGACGCAGTTCATAATCCCGTATCATCATCATCATGTCCCATGCCGTAAGCGTGGTCGGTCATGTTTTGCCATCTTACTCGATCACCAGTGTCGTGGATCGGCTCAGAGTTCCTGTTCTCGATCATACAACGTGGCCAAGCTATCCAGGTGTTTACTTCTCTGCATCCCCTTGTTCTCTTCCCCTCGATCTTGCCAGTTTTCACCAAGTTCTTCAATGTATTTCTTCTCATAACGTGCCCACACAATTGTGACTGAATACGTCCAATTTCTCTAATCAGTTTACGGGTTTCATTTGTTTCCTGTATGACTTGGTCATTGGTTTTTATGTCTGTCCGTGGTAAAATAAAAACTGTCATTTACTGCCAATATAGTACCTTGCGGTGTATGGCAGGGGTGGGGGGGGGGGGGGGGGGGGTATTTGAGCCTGAGGAATTAAGGCCATCAGGCTAGTGCAGTCGCCGCGAACTGTGCATGTTAGGGTTTTCTTTTTGCCCCCGACAGAAAATAATCCCACACCTTACCGAGGATACGAACCCGAGTTTCCCGAAGGATAATCCGGCGTTCTAGCCACTCGGCCAGCCGCTCCTCTAATTAATTGCAACGATCTGTCAAGAATGTCATGGAATTCTTTGCATCTTCTTCAGAAACCACATATCCACAGCCATCAGATGTTTTTCGGCTTGTCTGTTCATTGTCCACGCTTCACACCCATACAAAAGTATAGATTCTATGTAGCACCTCAACACTCTTTGTCGCGTTGCAAATGACATCTTTTTAATTGGTCAGTATGTTTTTCATCTTGCAAAAGGCTGCCTTCGCCATGGCAATTCTTGTTCTAATCTCTTCAATGCATCTCCCATCAGATGTTATGAATGTTCCGAGATAAGTGTATCGATTCACTTGTTTGAGAATATACTTGTATATTATTACATTGCGGTATTTCCTTCTTCTTGGTGACGACCATAATCTCTGTGTCTTCTTACAATTTAATTCTAACCCAAGTTGTTCACTTTGTGCACCAATCGCATCTACTAAATGTTGCATATCCTGCTCAATGTCTGCAATCAATATTGTATCATCCGCATATCTAATGCCATGATGTTATGTTCCCCAATGTTGATTCCTTCCATATCTTCCATATTTTTGAAAATATTTTCATTGTACAGGCAAAACAGATCTGGAGACATTATACATCCCTGTCTCACACCTCTCTTTATAGGCTGATATTGACCTACTTCATTATCTTTATGGAAGCTTGTTGTTTCTAATATATGTTTATTAATGAGTCTAAGGTCTTTCCCATTACTTTGTAGATCTGCAAGCATCTCCATCACATTGACATGTCTTACTTTATCGAAAGTAATTCCGCATACCCGCGTTCGAAACACAGCTGCGTGCAATTTGGCAGCAGACCACCTCGCGTTGGGTTTTTTTTTTAAACGAAATTGTATTGATGCAGGTCGTTCAGAAAGCAATGGCAAACTACTGAACGTAAGCTTGCCAAGAGATCACAACAGCAAAAGAATGCTGGTGTTGACTGCGGCGTCCTGTAAAGGATGTGCTATTAACTTTTAACCACTTCAAAGTGGATACATAACAGGGAAAATTTAGGAACGTTAAAAACTCTACTCAACAACAACTACGAACATTGAGATACAACCAAATACACAGAATCGTGTATTTAAAAAAAAAATGTCCATGCAGGCCCACTTCAATCCACAGACAGATATGTATTTGCAATGTCCTGGCGTGACTTGAATTGAATCTCCCACTTCCGGGCAACTAATTTCCAGAATTATCGAACATCGAGAACATTCGATTGACATTGAAGCTTCAAAACAAACATCTCTTCTCACCAGGAAACACATAATTTCCAGCTTTTATCTAAAGGTTGTGGGTTGGAAAAAATGCTCAGTGTTTTCAAGACAGCAATCAAAGTTAGTAATTTACGTGATTTGCGATGACACTAATGGCTTTATAGACCAAACTGAATAAATAAATCAATCACAATCGATGTATTTGTTTTCCCGTTTTACAATTTTTAAGCGTTAAATGAAAAAAAAAAAAAACTTGTTCATACAAAAAATAATATAATGTATCTTTCTGTCCCGTTCATTCTAAATTAAACATTAATTTAATTTACAATTTGTCCCGAAGTAGTTGCCTGCTATAGGTCTGTAATCTGATAGGGGCGATAGGGCAAGCATATTTTTAGTTCTGATTGTTGCACTAGTCTTTCCCCGACTTAGCGAAATGACAAACGCAGGCGTTGACCCCTTGTCCGACCGCTCTCATAACATTATCAGCGGTGCTCCTTATTAACCTCACTAACGCGCCCAGTTCATGCTGTGTTAAGTTAGGTGATTATGTAAGAGTTATATGTGGTTACATGGGCGCTTCTGGGGAATATCGTTACATGTGAAGAAGAAAACAAGTAGTATAGAGTGTATTTTTAATGACTGCATTCATACTGTCAAACTGTCATTTACTGCCAGTAAAGTACCTTGCGGTGTATGGCAGAGGGTCTGTGAGCCTGAGGAATAAGGCCGCCTGGCTAGTGCAGTCGCCGCGAACTGTGCAGGTTAGGATTTTCTTTTTGCCCCCGACAGAAAAAAATCCCACACCTTACCGAGGGATCGAACCCGGGTCTCCCGGAAGGAGAGTCCGGCGTTCTAGCCACTCGGCCAGCCGCTCCTCAATGACTGCAGTGTTTGAACATATTGCCGGTCCAAGTGTTGTATTCACCCTCTGTAATAGGTAAATACAAAACTAGGACCGACAATATGTGCAACCACTATACAGTCATTACAAATACACGCTGTATAAATACAATTCGGATTGAAGTAAACATTACCCAATAAGAACGGATGTTAGCATGGCCGAATGGATAGGAACGATCGCTCTTAAACGTCCCATGTTCTGACGGCTTTAACCCCTACACCGGTCAGCTGGACTAAAATTTTGGCTTCTCTGTCCTTGACTTGGCGACGTAAACCTACAAGTACGTCAGAAGTCGGAGTTTGTTCGCCTGATGGCGAGGGGACACTGGTAATAGGGAAAGCTAATCCACACACAAACTTCGGTCCAGTGCACTAGAAGTAGTAACACGTGGCGACTACACTTGAGTTAAAAGCGAGCGAACGCAAAAACAAAATGAATGCGAACAAGTGCAGACATTTGAGGTACTTTGGGCATATGAAGAGTCACGACTCCTTGTTAAAGGATGTGTTTGAAGGAAACGTGGAGAGAAGCGTGCAAGAGGAAGACAACGCTACATGTAGATAGATAATAGGAACAGATGGACTGGAGGAAGCCATGAAGGGTGCAATGTGCAGACGCAGGGAAGAAGATGCTGGAGATTTATTACAGATGACTCTAATGCAGACATTTGATGATGATGATGATGATGATGATGATGACGATGATGATGATGATGATGATGATGATGATGATGATGATGATGATGATGATGATGATGATGATGATGATGACGGTGATGATGATGATGATGATGATGATGATGATGATGATGATGATGATGATGATGATGATGATGATGATGATGATGATGATGATGATGATGATGATGATGATGATGATTGTGACGAAACGGCTACAGATCGGCAGATCTCTGCATAATATCCCTTTGACGGGAGTGCGATGCGTTGGTCTCCCTTGAATTAATATCAATGAATAGGGGATTCCCCATCAAAAAGTAGTGCGTGGCGGCGCTATTCTAGTTATTTATAGATAAATCTAGAATGTTCTCCCAAGTGCGTACGTGGTCGAGATCTCTAGGTTCACGAGTGCTTCATGCAGCACGGGGTTGAGAGAACTTATCGTGACTCTGGTTTTCTCCGTGAATCATGGAATTCACGCGGCCCGTGTAGGCAAGTTGAAGGCGCACTAAAGTTAGTTCGTGATCAGTCGCCAGCCGGACCTCAGCGTTAGACAGATCACAGCAACAGGGCTGCTGTACTTTTGATGTCAATATGTCGCAGCCAGAGCGGACATCGGCAGTCAAGTTGGTGATTGTTCAATCACAGGATCTGTTAGTACTATACTGAAGACGATTCGAGAGCTTCACCATGAGCTCTATGGGCCCACTCATTCCAGTGCCTATCCAGAAGTTGATTGAAGGCCATACTGGGAGTGGTCGTCTGATTCTGCTGAGATTCAATGTTGGAAGGAGCTGAGTGCTGAATATGTCGGTAGGTCTAGGTTAGGACCTCCGTCAAGAGTCCGACGAGTGTCATCCGATCCTGAGAGGATCCAACACTGAAACGTCTGGTGATTCTAGCCAGTGAAGCACTGGTGACATTCAACCTCAGTGTAAACCTTGGTGATTGCAAGGTCGTGAACTTTCAAGTTGAGCAGAGTGATCATTGATACCGGTCAACATGGCCTGTGTGATATGCTTCTGGCCAGGCTGGGTTGTCATGGGACACCGTGTATAATTTGATGCTTAAATAGTGTTTCTACATTGGTTACCTTTATGAAGCCAACACGTGGTCCAGTGACCGTAAGACTTTGATTACATCATTGGTGGGAACACCAGAGGGACAATGTTTGTTAAGGTAGTGAGCTACCTCAGTCCAACGTGGTGAACTGTTGACAGTGTATGCTAGGTTGTGATTGATACCCATAGATACATTGATACCATAGTTACATGGTACTGTGTGAAGATCTATTGATCCAAGGACATGGAAATAAGGTGAAGTGTTTAGTCACCTGATAGATTTGCCAGTGACATTTTGTGTTCATGTGGAGCAACCGCTCATTTTGTAGGTGACATATCAGTGTGAGGGTCACTTATGAGATAGAAGAGTGACTAGGCTCTTGTGTATTTTGATGCGGTGCTACATGTACTTTTTCTGCAAGTGGGAGACCGCTAATGTTCTAGGGTCGGCCCAGACTTCATCAGGAGTGTGACGAGTGAAATAGTACGACAGCAAGGAAGGATCATTGTTCATCGGTGCAGTGTCAGTCAGGCAGTGGTACTGCGCTTGATCAGCCCGTGCTTGGTTCTCGGTGTGAAGAGGGAGCTTTGGAGAGGCAGCAGACCTTGAAGTTCCGGTCCACTGGAGGAGCCTGGGTGAGTCGCTACCACGACTGGACAACCGCACGAGCTATCGTCTGCCTCCATGATGAAGAATACTCATCTGCATGTCTGATCTTGTACATAGTCTCTTCTAGTCTGGCTTTCAGCCATCCTTCTCTGTGTTGTGGTTGACTTAGTTCAGAATTAAATTTTTGTTCTCTTAGCTATGACTTTGTGCAGTGATATGACTGATGTCTTGTCCGAGCCCCCTTGGGGTAGGGAACCTTAGGTGAGGGAGGGGAGGTTCAGCTGTCCCGACTTGTGTGGGGCCTGGTAGATGTAGAGTGCTATTGAGGTGGTTGGAGCAAAGGCTGGGGATAATATCTATCGTGGCAAACCAGACCAAGCCCCGGTGGTCTTGTCACAAGATAGAGTGGGGGCTCGTCCGGGATCTTCTCTTTGTTCTGACATCTCGTAGGAATAGGTTATAGTGTCATCGGTCCTATACCTATTGTCTACTTGACGAGTAGGGCTACTGATACCTTTCTCTTCGACGTGGACAGACATTTAGTTAAGTTAGTATAGATACATAGTTACAGTGTTGGTTGGAGAGCAGTTAGCAGTGTGATTGTGCATTGCATATCTATACTGATACTAAATTACACTAAGCATGGCTACTCGTACTTTAGATTTAGCTAAGGTGCGGGCATCTGCAACTGAGATGGGATTGGAAGGTGAGGAGTTTAAGGCCTATGTACTGGAAGTCGAGAGAGACTTCAGAGCAGAAGAGAGGGAGCGAAGAAAGTCAGAAATCGAGCTTGAGGCTCGAAAGGTAGCACTTGAAGAGCAAAAGTTGGTGGCAGACCAACAGGCACAAAAACTTGCAGCTGACCTAGAGTCTAAGAAATTAGATGCTAGGAAGTTGGAAATGGAACATGAGTTCCGTATGAAGCAACTTGAGGTAGAGGCTAAATCTGTTGGTGATTCTGAGGGAGCAGTAGGTGGAGTAGCTTTACCTAGCTCATCAGTAGCCAGCAGACCAGCTTACCATGCTATGAAATGGCCATTTCCACCATTTGAACCGGACCAAGAGAAGATAGATCAATTCTTAGAGAAGTTTGAGGCAATGTGTAAAGCTATGGGTTTAGAGCCTGAGCGTTGGAATCTGAAGCTTTCACAAGGACTCCGTGGCACCGCGTACGAAGTGTATGCGCGTCTTCCCCCAGGGATGGAAAATGATTATCCAACCCTGAAATCGGCTCTTTTGAAAAGATTCGAAATGACAGCCCATGCTTACAGGCGGAGGTTCAGAACTTCCAAGAGAGAACCAGGTGAGATGTTCTCGGCCTATAGTGTGAGGCTGAACTCATACCCATTGAAATGGATGGCGTTGGCCAATTTCAAAGAGGATTATGAGAGTCTGAGAGAGTTGATGGTGGTGGATCAAATGAGAATGCAGATGTCCAAGCCTTTAAGGAATTTCTTAGGGGAAAATGGGGCGGAAAGGCTAGACATAGTAAATAAGTTAGCTGAAAGGTATGTGGAAGTCTATGGTGAGACTGGGGATTCCAGTCAGACTGAGTCACAGAAAAGGCAGAAGGGGCTTGATCAGAAGCCCAAGACCAAAGGTCCCAAAGAATCATCCAATGTAGCAGATCCTGTGGTAAAAGACTCTGGTAAGAAACCCGATAAGCAAAGCCCTCCCGCCTCCCCAAAACGGAAGTGGAGTAAGAGGTGGTGTAATTACTGTAAGTCTCCTTCCCATAATACTGTAGATTGTCTGAGGAAGCCAAAGGACTTGCACTTTGCGTGTCTCGCCTCTACTAGGGGTAGACTTAGCGAGACTACACCTAAGGGTCGGGAGAAACCAAAGTCTGGGAAATCACCTGTGATCGAAACGATAGAGGTGAATGGGAAGCAGGTGGAATGTCTATACGATACAGGATTGCAGTTTGAAGCTGTAATCTCATCCCACCTTGTGAGCCCAGGGCAGCTCACTGGCGAGACAAGAGAATTCCAGCTGGCCATGAGGAGCTCCGTAGCTATGGACTTGCCGATTGCTCGGATTGACATTCGGTGCAGGTATGTTACGGGTAGCATCCAGGCGGCTGGGCTGCCTGATCCTATTTACCCTTTGATCCTCGGTCGTCCACATGTATTCCTGGGGGACCCCAGGGAACATTGTCTAGTGAGCGCTAGGCAGGCCAGGGCTAAGGATGGAGAAAGGCAGTGTGGTAAGATGATAGACCATTCTCTTGCGAAGTTAGTGAGCAGTGCTCAAAGTAGGGACCAGACTTTGCGTCCTTACTTACTGGAGGTGTCCCAAAGCTCTGACCCGCCAACTCCGGGTCAGTTCTATGTAGAAAACCGGTTGCTTTATCGGAGAGCCGGGCAAGGGGATAAACAGTACGGTCAGATGGTAGTCCCTACTGCCTACAGATCCCGCTTGATACATAGAGTGCATACCTTATCCTTAACCGGACATAAGGGTGTGGGGACAACAGTCCAGTGTCTTTCCAGCCACTACCACTGGCCTGGAATGACAGGCGACGTGCGGAGATATATCCGGTCGTGCCCAACGTGTTGTCTGGCAGCACCAAAGCACAGGACCAGAAACGGTTTATCTCTGCAGATTGGAGATAGGGTTCTCGCGCTTCTCCCAATCGAGGGGGCGGAATTCGAACTCGGATGGCAGGGCCCTTTTCCTGTGGAACGGATAATGTCCCGATCCACGTATGAGGTGAAGGTCCGCGGGGAATTGCGTAAGTTCCATTGTACTCTCCTTCAGAATTTGGAGAGGTCCGAGGTAGTTTCTCCACAAGATAGTGCGACTACCATCGCGCTAGATTCGGTTCTGGGTCCAGACGAGGGCGGGGAAGACTCAGTCCTACGCAGTATATCCTGTGGGGAGGGTCTGCGGTCTCCTGAGCGTTCAACCGTAGATAGGGCGAACAGGCTCCGTCGGGGAGAGGCCCATGGTGTTAAGCACACTGGGAATCGAGGTCGGACAGGCGAAGTCACATCTGGCACGACGGGATCGTCGGGTGACTCGATACGTCGACAGGCTCACTGTCCTTACTCGCGGGAGAGAAGGCAGGAGCAAGGGTACTCCAGACGAACCTGGAGTAAGCGACCATTCATTTCGGTCGACATCCGCGAACAGTCCACTAGGGTGATGCCTAGTCGGGATAGGAAAAATCCTATTGTCGGAAGGGACGAACGAACCTTCAGTAAAGTAACCGATGGCCGACACCAGGTGGATGCGGAACAGTCCAGTGTAGACAGATCCTGTAAGCCAATCACCAGGCCGTTACGTTTCGGGCCTAATCGCTGGATATAATGTATGTTTGGGGCGGTGGTTGGTGATCCAGCATCCATACCATTCTGGTGGATCTCCCCAGGGAAAGGGAACGTTATGGAACGTCTTTTCCTGGACATCCAATCTTGATAGAGTAGAGGTTCAGAGTTCAGACCGATCTTTGTCTAGTGAGTTCGACCGGGTCGACCATCTTAAGTGGGGGCCTATGTGATGAAACGGCTACAGATCGGCAGATCTCTGCATAATATCCCTTTGACGGGAGTGCGATGCGTTGGTCTCCCTTGAATTAATATCAATGAATAGGGGATTCCCCATCAAAAAGTAGTGCGTGGCGGCGCTATTCTAGTTATTTATAGATAAATCTAGAATGTTCCCCCAAGTGCGTACGTGGTCGAGATCTCTAGGTTCACGAGTGCTTCATGCAGCACGGGTTGGGAGAACTTATCGTGACTCTGGTTTTCTCCATGGATCATGGGAATCCCGTGGCCCGTGTAGGCAAGTTGAAGGCGCACTGAGTTAGTCGTGACCAGTCGCCAGCCGGACCTCAGCGTTAGACAGATCACAGCAACAGGGCTGTTGTACTTTTTGATGTCAATATGCGCAGCCAGAGCGGACATCGGCAGTCAAGTTTGTGATTGTTCAATCACAGGATCTGTTAGTACTATACTGAAGACGATTCGAGAGCTTCACCATGAGCTCTATGGGCCCACTCATTCCAGTGCCTATCCAGAAGTTGATTGAGGCCATACTAGGAGTGGTCGTCTGATTCTGCGAGATCAATGTTGGAAGGAGCTGAGTGCTGAATATGTCGGTAGGTCTAGGTTAGGACCTCCGTCAAGAGTCCGACGAGTGTCATACGATCCTGAGAGGATCCAACACTGAAACGTCTGGTGATTCTAGCCAGTGAAGCACTGGTGACATTCAACCTCAGTGTAAACCTTGGTGATTGCAAGGTCGTGAACTTTCAAGTTGAGCAGAGTGATCATTGATACCGGTCACCATGGCCTGTGTATATGCTTCCGGCCCGGCTGGGTTGTCATGGGACGCCCTGTATAATGTTATGCTTACATAGTGTATTTACATTGGCTTACCTTTCTGAAGCCAACACGTGGTCCAGTGACCCAAGACTTTGATTACCTCATGCCAACGTGGTGAACTGTTGACAATGTTTGTTAAGGTAGGGAGCTACCTCATTCCAACGTGGTGAACTGTTGACAGTGTATGCTAGGTTGTGATTGATACCCATCGATCAGGGGAATTACATGATACTGTGTGAAGATCTATTGATCCAAGGACATGGAAATAAGGTGAAGTGTTTAGTCACCTGATAGACTTTGCCAGTGACATTTTGTGTTCATGTGGAGCAACCGCTCATTTTGTAGGTGACATATTAGTGTGAGGGTCACTTATGAGATAGAAGAGTGACTAGGCTCTTGTGTATTTTGATGCGGTGCTACATGTACTTTTTCTGCAAGTGGGAGACCGCTAATGTTCTAGGGTCGGCCCAGACTTCATCAGGAGTGTGACGAGTGAAATAGTACGACAGCAAGGAAGGATCCTTGTTCATCGGTGCAGTGTCAGTCAGGCAGTGGTACTGCGCTTGATCAGCCCTTGTTTGGTTCTCTGTGTGAAGAGGGAACTTTGGAGAGGCAGCAGACCTTGGAGTTCCGGTCCACTGGAGGAGCCTGGGTGAGTCGCTACCACGACTGGACAACCGCAAGAGCTATCGTCTGCCTCCATGATGAAGAATACTCATCTGCATGTCTGATCTTGTACATAGTCTCTTCTAGTCTGGCTTTCAGCCATCCTTCTCTGTGTTGTGGTTGACTTAGTTCAGAATTAAATTTTTGTTCTCTTAGCTATGACTTTGTGCAGTGATATGACTGATGTCTTGTCCGAGCCCCCTTGGGGTAGGGAACCTTAGGTGAGGGAGGGGAGGTTCAGCTGTCCCGACTTGTGTGGGGCCTGGTAGATGTAGAGTGCTATTGAGGTGGTTGGAGCAAAGGCTGGGGATAATATCTATCGTGGCAAACCAGACCAAGCCCCGGCGGTCTTGTCACAATGATGATGATGATGATGATGATAAAGGCAGTGGTGATGGTGGTGATGATTGTCGCTTGTCGTCCCTGGAGGAAAGTGGACTCAACAAGCACACCTTTAAGATCCTTATACTTGGGAATTATTGACAGACTTATGTCTACACTCCTCCGTTCTGTCTTCTAATATCTCTCTCTCTCTCTCTCTCTCTCTCTCTCTCTCTCTCTCTCTCTCTCTCTCTCTCTCTCTCTCTCTCTCTCTTATTCCTTCATAACATACCCTGACAACAGTTTCCTCCAACAATTAATAAAATATTTATTGCTGAAAAAACTACGTCAGTTGTATGTATTGAATGTATATATGTACTTTGTAGTGTCTTCTATTGTGAGTGCAAGATAGGACTCTGAATGTCTAATCTCCGTATCGAATCTCGCATCGTCATACGGCCAAGCCACAGGACATCACACATATATGGACAGCTCTCACCCTGGATGCTCCGCTCCGCTTGAGTCTGGTCGTAATCAATTCTTGAAAACAAAGGTTCAATGTCTTATCACCAGAAAATAATGCGATTACGGTAAGTCACTGAAATCCACATATTTCCTGTTTTTGGAAGTTAGTATAATCCATCACGGAATACACATCGCCACTGTCCAACATTGTCTAGTTCTACTGTAAATGTTCTACACACTGTCTCTAGTTAGTAAAGTTTTATATTTATCCACAGCGCAAATGCATGCAGTTTTAGGTCTCCCTGCTTTCAACAGGTTAACGTCTTTTTCATTTACGTGCTTTACTTGTATATTCTTTTGTGTATACAGAGTTCTTTTATTGACGTTAGGTTATATCTTCTCACGATTAGAACATGTCTATGTTCTTAGTGGTTCTAGTGACGTACTTTCTCTGAACCAGTGAAGTAAACTTCATTTCTTCTCACGATTATGTCAAGAGTGTTAGTGGAACCTGTGGGAGATATGTTTAATCAGGTGATATGAGTCTGCTTCATACTATTTCTTATGTGAGAGCCTTTCTCCAGCCGTACTGAGAAGCTTCCGAAAGATACTCTGACATAAGACAGATGAATTCACTAAAGTCTAAACTATTCGCTAATAGAAGGAAATGTTAACAGCCAGCACAGACACCTTGTTCTCTATGCTAGACTATTAAGCTAAAGCTAAATACCTTATATAATCTATGTTAGTCCATGAATTGAAATACACAAACGCAGATGCGCTAATATCCCATCGCCTTTAAACAATAAGGAACTTATATCTCTTTTCTTATAACGGACACATAGATAATCTCCGCCCAGTTTGGGAGCACACACTAACTACAAAAACAAGTTTACAACTATTTATACTCAGTGTCCAATTCTCCGTTCTTTTTTATCCACAATCAAATTTGCCGTGATTTCCCCATCAAAGATCTTTGAAGTCACGTATTCGTTCGTGGCACTCCGTCCCGTTCCTCCGTTGAGTTGGTGGTGGTGGCTAGACTATTAAGCTAAAGCTAAATACCTTATATAATCTATGTTAGTCCATGAATTGAAATACACAAACGCAGATGCGCTAATATCCTATAGCCTTTAAACAATAAGGAACTTATATCTCTTTTCTTATAACGGACACATAGATAATCTCCGCCCAGCTTGGAAGCACACACTAACTACAAAAACAAGTTTACAACTATTTATACTCAGTGTCCAATTCTCCGTTCTTTTTGATCCATAATCAAATTTGCCGTGATTTCCCCATCAAAGGTCTTTGAAGTCACGTATTCGTTCGTGGCACTCCGTCCCGTTCCTCCGTTGAGTCCCGCGTTCCTCACTCATCGTACATCAAAGAGTTCTAACTCTTTGATCAGCGTCTTCGTGTGTTCCCCAACCCGATGTCTCCCCGTCTCCGTTGCTTGTCCGATAAGATCGTCAGTCAATGACCCCTTATCACAACTGTATTTTTCTTCTTTATCATTCGGTCAATAACCCACAATTTTCCTCGCTCAAGGCTGAAGGCTTGATTGTTATTCTGACTCACGGTCCATAATTTTCCATTCTCATATATAATGTATGGGACAGAAATGGAATAAGCCTGCAAACAAGGCTGAAAGTCTATAAATCAGTTGTATTATCCTTGTGAAACATGGACTGTTTATCAGCGGCATGCTAGGAAATTAAACCACTTTCACACAGTCTGCCTCAGGAAGCTATTGAAGATTAAATGGCAAGACAAGATCCCAGACACTTAAGTTCTAGAAAGAGCGTCCATGCCCAGTATCCACACTATACTAATGAAAAATCAGATTCGCTGGGCTGGTCACTTCTTGTATGCCAGATCACAGGCTCCCTAAACAATTTTTTTACGGCGAGCTACGTTGTGGTAAACGCTCCCAAGGCGGCCAGAGGAAACGCTTTAAAGACACTCTGAAAATCTCACTTAAAGCTTTTGGAATTCATCTTGACACCTGGGAGACTGCTGCTAAAGACCGTAATTCGTGGCGTACATCATTACATAAGGGTGCAGTCACTTGTGAAGCAACCAGGACTGCAAGAGCTGTAAAGAAAAGGCTGGACAGAAAAACCACTAGCAGGAGATCCTCCTCCTGGAACGTCAAGCATTCTTTGCCCACATTGTCAAGAACATTTCGAGCCAAAATAGGCCTTATCAGCCATCTTAGAACTCACGGCTCCATACTTTTCAACCCCACTGGATGAAATGAATGAGTCATCATTATTCTTGATGGACAAACAACAACGCTCAATAGACACTGATGAAAACACCTTACATGACATGGACAATAGGTCCTCTCAAGTGCACAAAGACTTCCTCAGCCGTCGACACCTTTCAGCAGATACCGAAAGGAAACGTGGTGGTAGACTGGCTGAAACCAAACAACAGCTGGGCGAAACAGTGCAACATCGGGGCTGAGTGGTCTCGAGGTATGGTGTCCGCCTCGAGCGCTGGAGGTCCCGGGTTCAAGCCCCGGTGAAGGTTGAGATTTTTTCACGTGGACTTCTAGTAAAAAAATTTCCCATGGTCTCTGGGTAGTGAATTCGGATTGCTTGTATGTATTGTTGCGCACGTAAAACATTCCCTAGCCAGTTGGAAATTGAAAAAGAGTAGCCTAACGGCGCTGCCCGGGCAAAATTCCGGGTTAAAAATCTACCCAAAATATATTTTCAGGGTTCTCGTCGGTGCTATGAAGATCGTGCACTGAGCTGAGATTCTCCGGACTCAAGCTTGAGTTAGGAGTAGAACGGAGCACTTATGGGTTACACCCGTGTGCCGTTATGTTGATCCGTCGACTAAACTAAACTAAACTAAACAGCGCAACATAAATTTTTTCAGCTACATTTCATATTCGCACTTACACAGGGGCATTCGGGCACAGACTTACACTCAGGTGAAGAGAGACACTGAGAATGGAAGAATTAATTGTTGGAACACCTTGAAGCTATTGACATAGCACG